>APFE031577413.1:53733-65577 GCA_000404065.3 Pinus taeda
ATAACCTGAGTGAAGAATGAATCTATTGTATCAGATTCCTTCATGCTAAGTGTTTCAAAGTCTCTCCTCAACATCTGCAACTTTGCAGTCTTCACCTTCTCCATGACTTGATAGGCAGTTTTGAGAATATCCCATGCCTCTTTGGATTTTGTTGCTGCTGCAATCCGTGGAAAAACACTTTCATGTACTGATTGGAAGAGGAAAAAGAGGGCTTTGGAATCCTTCTTCTTGTCACTCTTCAACTGGTCTCTTTCTGCTACTGTCAAAGAAGCCAATGCTGTTGCATCTACAGGTTCAGTATAGCCAGTTTCAACTAGCTCCCATATTCCTTGAGAAGCAAACAATGCTTTCATTGTTATGGACCAATAAATATGATTTTTCCCATTAAACTGTGGCAGTTGGGAATTTGTCAAACCTGTTCCAGCATCTGCCATCTTAACTCTGTATAGGTAAAGAAGAGATACTGACTGTAAAATTAAAAACAAGCAAAAACTTTCTCTGCTGGAAAAAATCTGCTCAATAAGCTTCTTACAGCTCCTACAGTGAAAAACAAACTTTGTTTTTGACTCACTGAGTGCCTAGACCTGCTCTGATACCATGCTAGAATTTTCTGTATATTCCATAACAGACAGACAAAAAAAATGCTCTGTTTTTACATCTGTTTTTTACACAGAAAACAGAAAATCGCTTGCTGGAAATAGTGTTTCAGCAAAGCAGTTTGGTGTTGCAACAACACTGTTAGAATTTCTAATAATTCACAAACAAAACTGATAATTGCATAACGGAAATAATAAAAAAAACATATGCGGAATACGGTGTTACAGCAACGCGAAACTGGTGTAACAGCAACACAGTTTCGTCAGTTGCTGTTCTTGGTGTTGCAGCAACGTAATTCCGTTAGTTGCTGATCTTGGTGTTGCAGCAACACGTTTTGACGTCAAGTCACTTTTTGACTTACGGTGTAACGGCAACGTGCAACGGTTGACGTCAAGTCACTTTTTGACGCTTGGTGTAACAGAAACGTGCAACGATTGACGTCAAGTCACTTTTAGACTTACGGTGTAATAGCAACGTGATTTTGACGCTTGGTGTAACAACAACAGTAAACAAGCTAAACAGTAAACTTGTAAACAATAAACTTGTATTCATAAACAGTAAACAAGCTGATACAAATTCGTCTTCCTCTTGACAGAGGGATAACAACAGGAACACTTCAGTTCCAGAAACCAATTTTCACTATCTCAGAAAATTGCAAGTTCAACACTGCTGTGCGTTTACAGAAGAGACTCTCTATTCAGTCTTCTAACCTTCTCTCTTTAAAAACAGAACTGTTGTTCATTCTCTTAAAAAACAGAACTGCAGTTCATTACATTTATAGAGGAAAAAAATAACTGAGTTTAAATGATAAAATAATCAAAATATCTACTAACGCTTATCTGCGTATTAATTACAGCAAGCAGTGATGCCTTTCTCAAGAAAACAAGTCGGCGGTTGCAAGGGAATTAAATTATGTGAATTTAATGCACATTAATGTGCAAAATATCAGGAGCGACTTTGCGGCATCGAACATCCTGGAATATCTTCGAAAATCAGATTTCTGTCCAGCTGTTATTGTGTTGCAGTTGGAATTAAATTCCAACAACTTCAATGTGCTCACAATACTTAGCAGGATTACACAACAAGAAATCTTCAGGTGCATTTGGCATGAATTCAGTAACAATAGTTTACATCTTATTAAACTTAGAACTTATATATTCCATTTTTCTCTCCAACTGCTCCTTCTTAGTTCATAACTAATCATGTTAATTTATCACAACAATAAGTTGTTTTTGTTGCTGCTTGTAATTTGAGACAAGGGAATTATGACAGTCTTCCACGTGACGTGATTTAGCTTTGATAAGTTGGAACAATTGGGAGGAAGACCAACTCTGAAGATTATCTTGAGACAAATCATTAAGCAAAGGAAGGTGAGCTTGCAAGGGTTGAATGCTAGCAACATATTTCCTAGAATGTTCTTGCATCGAAGTTTCATGCTCCTGGCTCTGTTCTTTTTCAAAATCAACATTAATCCTAGCAAAAAAATTTGAGGGTAACAAAGGAACAACATCTTGGGACTATGCAACTACATTGAAAACTTCTTTGTAGTGTGTAGGATTTTGAGTAAACACGACAACCTGAGCAACTGAGAGAACCAGACTGGATTCCTGTTGTAATCCAGTTGATGCATGTACAAGCGAAGTAACAACTAAGGTTGTGTGCACTTTAAATAATTAATCAATATGCACTATAGTGTCGTTAGGAATGAAAACAACCTCCATTTTAGCAATGTCCCCACTAATATTTCTTGGGTTGGGGTGATTAGAAATAGTAGAAGAAGGTGAGGTGGTATGGGGAGATGAACCACGAGAATGAATGGAATTAGGAGGCGAAGCATGATGGGTTTCCTCAACTATCTTAATTCCCGCTTGGGTTTCATCCTTAGTGATTTCAACAACATGGGAGGTTTGGGCATTAAGATTTGTTTGGGTGAAAGCATGAACAAAGGCATCAAAATTGCAAAAATTGTGAGTGGAGAAACAAAGATAAGATTCACAGTGACAAAAGGAAAAGTTGGTGGCTTAAGTAAGTGGAACAACAATATGAATTTTTGAAGTAGAAGTACCAAAGATTACCAAGGAACTAAATGATTACAGAGTATTGTGAGCTGAGAAAACAGACTCTTGAAATTTATTTAATACAGGATGAATATCTTGTTCAACATATCTTGTACGCTTCTTGGAAGATGATGGCACTTCGAGAGAGGAAGTATGATGTATCATGGCATCTAAAGAATAAACCATCTTATCATATTGTCGCTAACATTGAACTCCAGGCCATGAAATTACCTCATTGTGGAATATTTCTTTAGAAATGTAAAATGGCAACAACCTCATGCATCTGTATCGGTGGCTTTCCGATGATGTAGGTATTACCATGGCATATCCTGAACCAAATTAGGTGAGAATATGTGTCCAAAATTGTCTTTGCCACACGAGTCACAAATTCTGTGACATGCACCATATTAGTATACCTTTTACCAAAAACTCGTTCATTTAAGGCCTTATTATCAGGATCACCCAACATTTTCCATGGAGCATAAGTAAGAGCCAAGGCTTCGTCTTTAGTGACTTCAACTACCTTTGTTCCTTCAAGTGTGCACCACTTCATCATAACCATTGCAATCATCAAATAGGCATAAATAAAATAATTTTCATGCTTAAAAACATCTTCACAGGCTCCAAAGATCTCATTGAAGAGATAACTACACCAATTTAACGATTCCCCTCGATCACAATCTTCAATAGTAGAAATAGCATCTAGAGTACATTCTCTTTTAGCGTAATTCCGCATGAGCTTCCCTAAAATGATATGGCATGCAAATTTAATTTTGGAATTGTTGATCATGTCGATGATAGTGCCACGACCTCCATGCTCAGTGCCATATTTTTTATAAAAATTATTGTCTCCCTTCTTTTTTATCAACTTGAAAGTAGTTTGGAAGGTAGTAGAAACATATGGACCATACAATATGAACCTCTATGAATTTGGATGATAAAAAACTTTGTGCAATGCATGACTTCACCGGAGGTGCCAAAAACAAGAAAACTGCACAATTTCGTTGACGAGGACTATTGCAAAGGCCAAAATTTTGGTTTGACACGAAAAGTATCACTCCCACCTGGTTTACTTTCAAGCTCCATGAATATTTCAGGATAAGTGGGAAAAAAAACAAGATCAACAAATCATTATCAACCAAAGAAGCTTTTTCATACTTTCCCAAGGTATCTTCCATGGGATCGATTAGGGGGTCTAAAAATCCAACTGGCACTGCGGACTAGTATATCCTTCGTGCATAGGGATTTTAACTGAATGTTTGTTTGGAGCAACAAAGCAACATAAGAAAGCTGACTTGATTGATTCACAATCTTGAAGATGGTTATGATGAGCTCCCCACCACCTTACTGGTGTTGCTTGAAGAGAAACATGGAATAAAGTAGTCTTTTGTGTTTCGTTAATCTTCAAATAAATTCCATTAATAAAATTAACAACAAAGTTTATACCATTAAAAGTAGGGAAATATCGTACCTCAGTACCAATCCAATGAACACTGCGAACAATTATGTAATTCCTAAAATGAAACTCGTGATCTCCCTGTTGCCATTCATCCAAAGTGACATTTGAACCAACTTTTGTGCTTTGAATGATTCTCCAGCTTATAGAACCATCTATTGTAGGATTTATATAGTGTTCTCTTTTTCCTACAGTGAGTTGGTATAACTGATCCAAAAGGTTAGGTTCTTCTCTGTAGTCTACAAATTTTGTAAAACTCAGACCTTGATAAGGATCTAGTGGTTGTATAAATTGAAATCCATCTACTTCAAAAGTCATTGTCTCCTCCTTAAGGTCAATAACAACATAGTTTCAAATTCCCAGTTTATTCCCAACAAAATTGGATATGGGTCTTTATCCCCCATTATATTTATAACTTTGAATTTTGCATATGTTTTTACTCCTGCAATGTCGACTTAAACATCCTCGAGATGTACGATTGGGAGAATACAATATTGATTGGCCATACACAATTGAATTGGGGAAAATACTAACATAGGTTTTCCTAATGCCTCCCAAGTTTTCTTTCGAAAAATATTAACATCATATCCCAAATCTAGCATGGAGTCTTTAATCTGAAATACTGCAGTTTGAGCATCAACTCAAAAAAAATTCCTTGTTCTTCTCTTATTCCGGTGGACATGTCTGGAGTGTCATTTAGGCAGGTTTGCAAAAAATAGCCTGCCTAAAAATTCCTCATCCTTAAAAATTGCTTTGATCTTTTTACGCATCTGGCTAGATAGCTACTCATTATTCATAATCTGCAAAAATAATTTAAACCTATCCATAACAATATGAGATGTTTCTTGAGAATACCCAGAGCTCCTCATTCGTATTTGTTCATATTGCTTTGCATGAGGAATATAAGAGGAAGTCAGCGGCTTAAATATTTCAGTTGCATCCCTATAATATTCTTTCTGTTAATTAGAATCATAAGTTTTATTATAGTTGGTTGCTCATAAGTCTCCTTATCCACTCTAATCCTTTTTCCTCCTCTACTAATTATATTAATATTAGGCATTAGAGCTAGTTCAGCCCCCTGGGTTCAGATTGATTAGGTTTTCTCCTCTTTGTCAATTATCGTTCTTCCCACCAAGTGATTAGTTCAGGACAATTTTATGTCGTGTGTGTATTAACTCTATACCGGGAACACCAAGGCCTTCTAGGTAATGGACAATCACGGGCAACATGTCCTTCTTAATCACAATTATAACACTGAACCAAACCTCTTGAAGTTCTTCCCCTTCTTGAAGTTCCTCCTCCCTATCTCAAGGAGTTTCATTAACCCTTAATGCAGTGCGATGAAGGCAATCAACTAGAGCATCCAAAGTTGTGCACTAATCTGTAGGATGAGCCAGGGACCCATAATTAACCAAAGATATTTTTTTGACGTTTGAGTTTTTCTTAAAAATAGGACAAAGACGAGGTGGATGACCAAAACTACAAAAAATATCACAATAGTCATTTGTAGAAGTACATTGTTGGTTAGGGATGCATGAAATTGAGTGTGTCCGTGACATAGAGCATTTGTGCCAACTTGCATAACTCCAACATAGGCAAAGGTGGAGTCGATCTCATAGGAATAGTGGATGAATCTTGGACATTCTATAACATGATTCCTCTCACATGGCAGTTAGTGCACCATACCTGATGACGTAAAGGTCGTGCTGCATGTATATCCTTCAATATTTCTGTCAAATCAGCACTCTTTAATTTTAGTATGTATTATATTTATAATATTTTTATATTCAAATATGTAACCACATTTGATTAAATATATTATATATAAAAAGTGATATTGAATTATCATAATAATATATAAAGAAGTGTGGAGAATTTCGTGGCTATGCATATGAATGGAATAAACGTGTTATGAGAAAAAAAATGGGTTGAGAAGTTGTGGGTTTCAATGAAATGTCTATTATTAAAATATGTAATCATATCTAATTAAAGAAAACTCAATTATATATAAAAATGATATTTAATTATCAAAATAATGATAATAATAAAAAATTCGCAACGGTGGGATATGAATCAAATAAAGGAGTTTTGAAAAAAAATGTGCAGAAAAGTTGTGAGGCAAGGATGGAATTTGTGGGCTAGAAATAGAATTTGATAGGGAAAATTTCCTATCAAATATAACCAAAAAAATTCTCTTCAAACATTCAGTAAGCAAAATTTCTCTCCTCAACATTTCATGATAAAAGATAAAAGAACGGGAATTTGTAGAAACCGTGCTTCAAATTTGAAATTCCATTAAAGATTTTGCAAGTCAAACACACTGAGCCTTCTTAAATGCACTCCTGTCACATCTAGTCAAAGATGTGGCCTTGCTCCATTATCATCTGCCTCACATACTTATGACTTAATATGAAACATATATTTGTTGAAGTGGAGAAATATTAAGAACCGATTATTATTTTTATCTGGTTATTAAATATTACTTTATTCGATTGAACAAAATGTAAAAATATGAGTAAATCATTAACTTAAATCATTAACAAATTTTTAAATAATATATGTAAAAATATGTATTGTGTTATTCTTAGTGGACAATACTTCAACCTGAGACTTGACATTGCAAACATCCACTTATCAATATGGTGAATATAGATGAGTGTTTCTCATTTGTACGTCACACATAGGATAGAATTTTCGAATTGCTCGAGTTGGAATAGCAAGTGGGGACTAGTGTTCAAAATTGAACATGTCATGGCCCATCAAGTGGCCTTTGGCATGTCATAGAAGTGTCAAGCTAAAATTGCGTGTCAAAAGAAATGTGAATTTTGATATCTACGAGTTTAAAAAAATATATATTATAAAATGTCCCATGAAGGGTTGTTGGTTTCCATATAAATTGCATGATATCTATTATCCACGTTGAAAGCTTGGACCAGTGGACCCCTGAGTCCTTGTTGCAACTTGCCTTGTTCAACTTGATGTACAAAGTACATAGGAAGTTGTTGTAGCTTAATGGGGGTTGTTGCCAGTCATAAAATCAACTCTTAATGATATGAAAATAAGTAATGGAGGTTGTTGTGAGCAGTCATAAATTAAACTCTTAATGATATGAAACTAAGTCCTATACACGAGGGAGTTAAAAAATTATGTGCATCACTTTGATCAGCATCTTTTAATGTTGTACAAATCTAAGAAAAAACGGTGAAGCTACAATTGATCTAAAATAATTCGATTAATGTGACATATACTACAATACCAGTACTAAAATAAAAACAAAAAAATTCATTCTCACTCTCATTTTTAAAATAGATCATATTGGTGTTCGAAACCCCTAGGATTCAACCTTGAGGAATATTATTTCCTTGTGGTTGGAATTATCGAGAGACTCGTAACCCCCATGCCTCCTGAGTCCTGACACCCAAAACCCTATTGAACGTACTGCAGATGGTCAAAATGATGACCACGACAATGATGACATGGAAAATGAAGAGAAGATCGAGAATCCCAAAGGAGTGCAACTTATACTCATCGAGATCAACATGCAATGAGAGCCTCTACTGAAGAAACCACAACCCTTGAAGACATAGAGTCGAGGACAGTGCTATGTCCGCTAGGAATGCCTTTGGCCACAAAGCTAAGATGATTATGGAGGCACAATAGAGGGTGGTCGTGGCTATTAGGATCCCGACAATGATTAACACTTGCCCTCGATATTCAACATGAGCGATGCACCACCCTAAGCATCGTCCATGGAGTCCAAACCTCGAACTGGCCATCAAAAATAGAGTCTTGCTAGGAATTGACAGGCGGGACCTACCATTGCTCTCGCTCACCAACACCACCAAGACCATGATCAAGAAGACGTAGAGCATGGCTGCGAACTGTAGAAACAAGAGACAATGCAATGACGTGGTGCCCTTTATGAGCAGATTGAAGTATGATGAGATCATGAGATTGTATGAGATGCCTAACAAGATGGCCACTAGTTGCAGGTAGAGTTCTAGGTGCTTTTGGCATCTAGAGGACAAGGAATGGCATAACTTTGTTGTGTATTCTCTGGGGGTTTTGAGGTGGGCCTTCAAGGAGCATATGAGGTGCCATTGTTGAGTTGTGTTATATTCTTTCCACGCCTAGCCCACGTAGTTAACCAGGGGGTTAGAAGGGGGCGGGGCCCCCCTTTCGTTGTGCCAATTGCATAGTAGGGGGAGTCACAGGGGGTTTGAGGAGTGCAGATAACCCCACTCTATGGGGTCTAGGGCAACGCCTCGGAAAAATTTGGTTTTGGACCCTATGTTAGGTTGGGCGGACCTACCTATGGTTTTGTGCATGATTTTTGCACATGGTTTTGGACGTGATGGTTTTCGGTCCATGGTTTTGGACATGATGGCTTTCGGTCCATGGTATTGGATGCTTCGACATGTATAAATATGTAGTGTAACATTGAAAGGAACATAATGAAAAATCAAGTTGGTAGTCCCGGTTTTGGGATCCAGGGGAAAATATCTATGTATATGTGTTTTATGTGTTATGTTCTTGCATTGTTATTTTTTGTGTTTTAGAATTCGTATGTAGGTAATTTCTCTACAGGGTTAAAACCTACATTTGGTATCAGAGTTATTTTGGCTTCAAGGGGACACCTTTGTTGCTGAGGGGTTTTGCTCGGGCCTATGGTAAATCCTGTTCAGTGGGAGATCTGTGAGATCGATTCTGGTGGTGAAAGAAGATGGCGAGCAGTGGAAAGATAGAGATCGAGAAATTTAATGGTCAGAGTTTTGAGTTGTGGAAACTGAAGATGGAGGATCTGTTGGTGGATAAAGATCAGTGGATTGTGGTAGATTCGGGTACTAAACCAACAAGACTGTCCGATGAAGAATGGAAGAAGTTAGATCGGAAAGCAAAGAGCACAATACAATTGTGTGTCTCAGATTCAATATTGTTGAATGTATCAGGGAAAGCTATGGCTAAGACTTTGTGGAACAAGTTACGGACTTTGTACCAATCTAAGTCTCTGGTGAATAAACTATTCCTGCAGAAAAAGTTGTATAACCTGAGGATGAAATATGGAGACTCGATGACAAAGCATCTGAACGCATTTAATATTGTGGTAAGTTATTTATTATCTATTGATATTAAAATTTCAGATGAAGATAAGTGAATCAGTTTGTTGTGTTCTCTACCAGATTCGTGGAATAGTCTGGTTATTGCAATAGGTAGCAATACAATTGCCTTGCAGTTTGATGAAATAGTCTCATCCTTGCTAACGGAGGAGATGAGACGGAAAAATATGGAGAGCCAGAATGGTGATGCCTTGTCTGTACTAGGACGTTCCCAGAACAGAAACAAAAATAAGTCATCGAGTGGGAGATCTAAATCTCCAGGAAAACCTGTAAAGGTGGTGGGTTGGAAATGCGGAAAGGAATGACACTACAAAAGGGACTGTAAATCTAAAGCTCCTGATAAAGGAAAGGGGTCTGATGATTCTCCTTCTACAGAGGCGAAACCCACCTCAGATGAAGGTGGGGATGTGTACTTGGCTTCTTCAAGTACACATGTAGATCATGAGGCATGGCTGATTGACTCAGGTGCATCCTTTCACTTCACTCCTTCTTGGGGGATGATAGAAGGCTAGAATCGTTGGTCGCGGAAAATTAAAGTTGAAATTGCAAGGTAGAAGAGTTAGAACACTTCTGGGTGTTCTACATATTCTTGCATTAGCTAGAAATCTGATTTTTGTAAGCAAGATAGATGATGCAGGTGTAAAAACAGTGTTCGAGAAGGATACCTGCAAGATGGTTCGGAGAGCACTAGTATTGATGCGGGGAGTTTAGATTGGAACTCTGTACAAGTTGCAAGGTAGCATTATTGTTGACGGGTGCAACAGTTTTGTGGTTCCTGAAAGTGGAGCAAAAAATCTAGTGGTCTCTGGAGAGAAGACCATGTTGCGGCATCAAAGGCTTGGACATATTGGAGAGAAGGGCCTTCTAATACTTCATGGTAAAGGTATGGTAGAAGGTATGAGTAATAGCTCTCTCGATTTTGATTTCTATGAAAATTGTGTATATGTGAAGCAGAATCAGGTGAGTTTCCCCTTTCGTTGTAAGAGGGCGAAACAGATATTAGAGCTTGTGCACAATGATTTGTTTGGACCTGTGAAGGTTCCATCTTTGGGTAAGTCTATGTACTATGTATCATTTATAGATGACTTCTCAAGGAATACATGGATATATTTCCTTAACAAGAAATCTGAAGTCTTTGACAGGTTTAAAGAATTTAAGGCTCTGGTGGAAAACCAGACAAAGAAGAAGATAAAGGTGTTGAGGACAGATAACTGTGGAGAGCTTTGCAGTAAGGAATTTGAAGAATTTTGTAATAAGTGTGGTATAGCACGGTGGAAAAATACTCCATATACACCTCAACAAAATGGAGTTGCAGAAAGAATGAACAAGACATTGATGGAAAGGGCAAGAAGCATGCTCAGTGGTGCCGAGTTAGGACATGAATTCTGGGTAGAGGTGGTGGAGATAACATGTTACCTGGTCAACAGATCACCTTCATCAACATTGGAGGATTAGACTCCACAAGAGGTATGGACTGGTAAGAAATCCTCTCTTTCACATCTGAGGGTATTTGGATATGATGCATACATAAATGTGCCAAAGGAGAAACGAACCAAGTTGGATAGTAAATTTGAAAAGCGCACCTTTATTGGGTATAAGGATGGTTTAAAGGGTTATAAACTTTGGAACCCAGTAACAAGGAAGGTTGTGTACAGCCGAGATGTGGTGTTTAGAGAGGTGAAAGATGTTATTAAACATGAAGTCCAACCAAAGGAACCTGAGAAGATAGAGTTTGATCTAAAGGAGGAAGAATCAGACTCTACAGCAGAGGAGAAATCAGAAGATGAAGAGCCACAAACTCCGGGCGTGAGAAGATCAGTTCGAGAAAGAAGGCAGCTAGAAAGGTATAGTCCATCTTCTTTCTGTTCAAATTTTACTTTATCTATTATTGACGATGATCCCAGAACTGTGAAGGAAGCAGTAGATTCAAAGGATGGAAAACTCTGGAAAGAGGCCATAGTTGATGAAATGGCATCTTTGCAAAAAAATGACGCTTGGGATCTGGTGGAGTTGCCGGCTGGAAGGAAACCCATTGGCAACAAATGGGTGTTAAAAATAAGACAAATGTAGAAGGAAAGGCAGAGAAATACAAAGTTCAGTTGGTAGCAAAAGTTTATTCCCAGGTGCTGGGAATTGATTTTGGTGATATTTTTTCTCATGTTGCCAAGGTAGCTTCTATTAGATTACTTTTATCTGTCACTGCTGCTTTTGATTTTGAGGTAGAACAGATGGATGTGAAGACATCATTTCTTCACAGGGATCTGGAAGAGGATATCTTCATGGAGCAACCTGAAGGTTTTGTGGTGAAGGGTAAGAAAGAAATGGTATGCAAGTTAAAGAAGTCTTTGTATGGGTTAAAAAAATCACCAAGGATGTGGTATCAGAAATTTGATACATTTATACGGGGACTTGGCTTCACCAGAAGCAAAGCAGATCATTGTGTGTATTTTAAATTAATTGTGACCGTGTTATTTATCTGGTCTTGTATGTGGATGATATGTTGCTGGTTGGAAATGACAAAGAAATTATCCAGGATTTGAAGATCCAATTGTCCTCCAAATTTGACATGAAAGATCTCGGTGCTGCAAACTGTATTTTGGGCATGGAAATTAAAAGA
>APFE031577413.1:79406-96681 GCA_000404065.3 Pinus taeda
CCTATGTTCCATATGAAAGTGCAGTCGGTAGCTTGATGTATGCGATGGTATGTACTAGACCAGACATTGCACATGCAGTGGGAGTATTGAGCAGGTTTATGTCAAAACCAGGGAAGGAGCACTAGAAAACAGTGAAGTGTGTTTTCAAGTATTTGTGTGGCATTAGTGGTTATGGTTTGTGCTACCAAGGAAAACTAGGATTAGACAGAGTGTTGGATATTTGTGGCTTTGTTGATGCAGACTGGGTTGGAGATCTGGATCAAAGAAGATCTACAAGTGGGTATGTGTCTAACCTATTTGGAGGTGCAGTCAGTTGGATGAGTAAGAAACAATCTATAGTGGCGCTATCAACTACAGAGGCATAATACATGGCAGCCACTCATGCAAGCAAAGAAGCAGTTTGGTTGCAGAGATTGTGTTCAAATATGGGGTTAGTACAGGGAGCTATAAGGATAGACTGTGACAGCCAAAGTGCAATTTTCTTGGCAAAGAACCCTGCATATCATTCAAAGACAAAGTACATTGATGTTCAGTATCACTTTGTGAGGAATATGATAGAAGACGAAAAGGTGTTGCTAGTAAAGGTGGACACTTTGAAGAATACTGCAGATGCATTGACAAAAGCTGTGAGCTCTGAGAAGTTCTCTTGGTGTAGAGAAACAATAAGAGTTGTAGGGCTGCATAAATGACTAAGCTCTCTTGTGGCCCGCTGTGGAAAGAAAACAACAAGTCAGAGAATGTTGAGTTGTGTTATATTCTTTCCACGACTAGCCCACGTGGTTAATCGGGGGGTTAGAAAGGGGGCGAAGCCCCCCTCGTTGTGCCGATTGCATAGCAGGGGGAGTCACAGGGGGTTTGAGGGGTGCAGGTAACCCCACTCTATGGGGTCTGGGGCAGCGCCCCGGAAAATTTTGGTTTTGGACCCTATGTTAGGTTGGGCGGACCTACCTATGGTTTTTTGCATGATTTTCGCTCATGGTTTTGGACGCGATAGCTTTCGGTCCATGGTTTTGGACACGATGGTTTTCAGTCCATGGTATTGGATGCTTCGGCAAGTATAAATATGTATTGTAACATTGAAAGGAACATAATGAAAAATCAAGCTGGTAGTCTCAGTTTTGGGATCCAGGGGAAAATATCTGTGTATATGTGTTTTATGTGTTATGTTCTCGCATTATTTATTTTCTGTGTTTTAGAATTTGTATGCAGGTAATTTTTATACAAGGTTAAAACCTACAGCCATAAAGCCAAACCAAAGATGAACAGGAATCCCATTATGTGGATCATAATGTTGGCACTGATGAGTGAAACACATGCCACAAATTTTCCTAAATTCCTGCCATCTCCATCGTTGTGAAACACCCTATCCTTTGTTTAAACGTAAGGTCTATCAAAACTTCATTGGGACGCAAAAGGGCTTTGTATCCAAGCTCAATATAATTGTTACATTGATTCTGCCATAATTTTTTGCCAAATTTCACTGCCTAGAGCCATTTTTGTATGTGGTTATTCCTCTGTAACATGAATCTCGTCAAAATTCCAATGGTCACAGGTATTTCTCGGCACTGCAACTTTCAATATTTGAAGCGTTGTTTAACATTTACAGAGTTAAATCTAAAACTAGTGGACTTGCTTCAAGTAAGTAACTGTGTATAAGTGGACCAAAAAAACTTAAGGCTATGTTTCCATGGATAGAAATCACGAAGAAAATAAATTAGATGAAATACGTACTTGTTGGGATTATTTTGGATAGAAATAATTACATAAAAACTTATTACAATGTTGGGTTTCTTTTGGATATACATTACTTAGATGTAAATTTCTTGGATTCTTACTCCTAGGACATGTCACTATAAAACTTATCGAAAATCCCCATGAATTTACTGTTTAGACACAAGCCATTCGAAATCAAACTTTATTCCAGAGATGCAAATTAGAACATAGACTTTTGAAAATGAAGGCCATTTCCATCAATAATATTTCTTCTCCTCGAAACCTCAGGTATGTGAGAATAATACGCTTAATCGACTTCTTTTTATACAAATTTCTCACATGAATTACTAGTTCAAATTCTGATGCAATGGTTGTTGAGCCTCCTTTAATTTTTTATATTGTTATGTTTGTGATGTTTTTCTCTCGTTATATCCCTTTTATTGGATGTAGTTGTTCCATTTTAATAATCTCATTTTTGTATTTTTGTTCCACAAAAGTTATTTCAGCACATACATCAACAACTTTTGACCATAAACCATGGAGAGAATCCGTGTAACTATCAGTTGAAACAACACATCTCCAAGGATGAAACACATCCTTACATCTATGACATAAACTTCTTAAAAATATCTCGAAACGTTTAAGGCCTTCATTATTTGTTATTGGATTACTTGATTGAATTGTTTGTTGTTCCTGCTGGCCTGTTAGTTTATCGGGATTGGTAGATTTTTTTGTCTCTTTATTTTTTTGGTTGTATTTTTCCCGGTAGAAAAAGGTCCTCCATGACTGAAAAATAGAAGGATTACATCTCATAGTTCAACATATAATCAAAGGTGCATAAGTTAAGCCAGCAAAATACCCTCCAAATCATTACAAAACTACTGAAACACAGAACATTCATTGGTTCAAGGGATCACAAGAGAAAAACTACCCTATACAAGGGTTCACTATACACATTACAAAGCAATCACCGGAGATGTGAGGATCTCCTCATCCCCATCTCTAAAAACTCTCAGATGGACAAAGCCTAGATCTCCTCCACAAGCTTGTTTGGATAAACAATTTGCCTCTTGGTTGTGATAAGATATTATGAAAGTGTGTTTCTAAAAATCTGGTTTAAATGGCTTGTCCATAAAACTTTCAAACACTTATTCCTAGAAATGTTCATAAGGCGTCAATATCCTTAACGAGACATGAATATGCTTAATGAGCTATTTTACCTGATAATCCCCAAAAAAATAATGTCTCAAATCAATACTTCTCTATTTTCTGGATCGCCTCAACTAGACCAAAACTAAATTTGAGTATCCACAGATATTGATGTCTCCAACTCCTCCTTATATAGTTATTTCCATCAAAATGGAGACCACTTTGATCCCTAAAAGTTTTTGGTTTAGCAACATAGACCATGCTCAAATATGATTTGATGGGTCACAAGTGTGACTATTAGACCATTGCATAGACCACACACAAGCGTGACTTTTAATTTTTGGGTCAACTCAGTTAGTTGCTTCTTCTTTATTGATGTGGAGTTGAAACTTTTTGTTAGGCCCCTGATATATGCATTATAATGCATTAATCATTGTAGATTTGACTTGGAAAGGAAAAAGGAAAGGTGGTTTAACACCCTGTTCAAGATTTTTTGTATTTACGAGTCATTTTGTAGAAAGTGATTTTATAAACTTTTTCAAAGATCCCCAAATCTCGTTAACAACTTCTTTTGTACTTTCATATAGTTCAAAGAGATTTCGTCATGAATCAATTCAGTTCCAATCATCCCCATGTACTTATTTTTCAATTTTCACTCCCATGGAAGTAATCTTTATTCGTTGTTTTGGCATCAACCTGAGTTTTTTTGGCATTTTCCCATGGCAAATCCACTAGGAAAGTTACATGAATATATAAAGTCTTTGTCTCTCCTCCATCGTCACATGCAGTGACATTGAGATGTGGAGGATATTCTCCAAATAAGGACATCATGTTGCTGGTTTGGAAACGTAGACATGTCTTTGATTTGAATTGTATACGAGACTTTGGAATAGAATATTTAGTAAAATTATGAGCATATAGGTGCTTGTCATATCAAAGGTTTTTTAGTTAAAATATGGGTATGTGGTGTTAATATTGTTGATTCCAAAAAAGATAGTGTTTTTGTGTACTTTTAAGGCTATAAAGATAATATAAGTACTCCAAAATATTATTGTAATCTTCGTACTGAGAGAATACTTAAATCACATAAAGAAACTGAGAAAGCTCAAATTGAACAACACTACTTTTCATTTAATTTTAAGTATTTTAATTTGTATTTATAGAAATATATTATATATATATTATATATATATATATATAATATATTGTAAGCTTAGGTAGGTCCTCCTTTCCTATTTATATAAAAGCAAACTGAAACCACATATTGTCAATAGGTGGCCTCAACTTGCCCATTGGAAAACCAAGTCTGTTGGCCACCTATGCATATTATAAGCCATCCAAAAATGGAAGGTTCTCAATCTTTCTACCAAAGCAATATACACAAAACTATTTAAAAACCAATCTTTGATCTTAGGTCCCATAAGCATGCATATAAAAGAAAAACTAGCTGCTAAAAAACAGAAACCTGATTTCATTGCGCTCAAGCTATTCTTTTGGGTCTTCCGATTCTGACTCTACATTCGCTGGATCTTCAGCTGAATCTCCAAGTGCTGGTGTCATTTCAATAATACATGGAACATGTCTCTGTATACAGTCTAATCTTATGTCCTGCTTGAAAAGCTGAAACTGGATCGTTTGCAGGTCTTTTTTATAATCTGGCATGTCTTTGATTATCAGGGCCATGCCCATGTACACTTGTTCCATCACTTTTCCTATCAGTCTTTTCACGAGCCAGTACAAATGTAAGGTCTGTTTAAATTGAGAGAGCCTCCCTCTGGTATTCCCCAGATCAGGAATTTGATGCTTCCATTCCTCCATTTCTTCCTCCAAGTCCTCTTCCATAATCCTTTCCTCCATCTCCTCTATCATTTTTTGTATCCCTTCATTTGTTCCTTTTTTATAAGCTTTGGCTACTTCCCTTACAGTCTCATCCAGAGGTCGTCTTCCTATCCTTTTTTTCGAGGTTCCCATATCCTGGGTTCGAGGCCCATTATTTCCCCGTCCTCTTCGACCTCTTTCCCTGGCTTCCCATGCCATGTCTCCAATATTTGCTACCTGTTCACAATGGTCACATTCCAAAGTGAGGATAAAGCCATTACCCATCCAAATTCCAGTAGTCTCATGGAGTTTCTGTTTGCCAAGACTATCTCCCCTCTGTCTACACTCTGCTGCTCCTAGGCAATTAAGTGAAACAGGGATGGTTTCTACCTTATCCTTACTTCCCCTGCCCTGCCTCGCATTTTGACCCCTAATTTCTATCTCTCCTCCTTTCTCACATCCTCCCCCCTTGGGTTCCCTTAGGCTGAACCGCTCCCTATGTGGCCCCAGTGTGGTGAGTGAGGGGAGCTTCACACTAGGATTCTCTTCTCCCTTCCTTCCCTGCTTGCTAATGCTACTCCCTCTCCTCACAGCACTAACTTCTCTGAAGGTCACCCCTTCCATTCTTAGCTTCCTACCCATCTTCCCCTCCCAAGCACGCTCGTCTCTGCTGCACAAGCTCGCCCTATCTACCCGAAGATTCTGCCTGACGAGCTTTTCCGGGCTCTCTGACCTCCCAACCACCCGAATACAGTCCTCTCTAGCCTCTCTTTCCTCAACCTTGAGCAAGATGCTCCACTCCTTATTATCTTCTAAGCTCTCCAGCCTTCCCAGCCTCGAAGCAGAGCTACTAGGCCATTCTCTCTCGCTACTTCTACTCTGTCTACACAGCATGCCCTGTCTAAGAGGTCTCTCCTTCCCATCCCAACCCAAGTTCCTTTCCCTTCCCAAAATACTGAATTTTCCTCTGCAAATTACAGAGAAAAGACAGTAAACATACCCGAGGTTACATTTCCTGCTTGCTGGATGCACTTCTGGCTTGTCCTCTGATCTACATCTCCTCCTCCCTTGCAATCTATCCCTCCTCCTTTCCTTACTCCCTCTTTCATACCCTGTCTTACCTACCCATTGTCCCATCCTCCTTACGTTGTCGTCCTTACCACCTTTCCTCTTCCCGACATTCCTCGTGCCACTTCTCCCTTCTGACATCACTCTTGGCATGCAGTACTCCTCATGTCCTATGATATAATCATGCAGACTGTGGTAGCCTCTTGGCTTCTGGCATCGTCTTTACTCTTGATTATCCACTCCGTCATCTTGATCGGGGGTTTATTATGAACATTATCATTCCGTCTATTCATGATTGTCATATTGGGCTAATATTTCTCTTAGCGGGTCCATTCTTGCGTCCCTTGTTTGTATAGGCCAAGTTCTTTCCAAATGTCCTCCTTGTTGATTACATCCCCAGTTGGCTAGGAAAGTGGCCTCTTTATTCCCTTCTCTTTTTACATGCTTGATTATCAAATAATCAAACTTTTTCATTATTTCTCCTAGTTCTTGGATGAGACTTGTTGTTCTCCAGCTATGGCTTAGCTTGTCCCATGCCTTTCTGTTGTAGAGTTTCCTCATCATGTTGATTACCATTAATGAGTCTCCTTCAACTTCCAGTTGTTTGTACCCAATCCTTACAGCTATTCTCATACCTTGTTGTGCTGCCATGAGTTCTGCTTCATTTTTTCTCATCATGCCACCATATGCCGAGTACAATAACCGGACCCTGCCATGGCAGTCTCTAAAGATGCCACCTAATCCTGCCATACCTAGGTTCCCTTTGGAGGCTCCATCAAAGTTTAGTTTGATGAATCCTTTCACTGGTCTACTGAAATTCAAAGGCGCTACCCTGCTCGCCCATGTTGCTTTCCATGTATGCGCTCCCACCATTTCCTTGGCTAAGTTGATCTTTTTTAGAATTCTCGCTTCCTGAGGCAAGACCTCCCAGTCTTCTTGACATCATTCTTCTACAAGGATGGTTTCTCTGATATGTTTTATTATTCCTTTCCATACCTGCTCCGATGTGGATTCTTTACTTTTGAAAATCCACCAGTTCCACTCCTTCCATATTATCTAGAGATTAAATCCTATGGCTAGCCCCCAAGCTCTATTTAGAACCAAACTGTTAAAGTGGCCTCATCCCCATTGTTGAATAGTCTCCCTTATGCTCTGTTGATTCCTATCTGTCCTTCCAAAGACCTCATGGATAACTTCCCATTGTCTATGTGCAAATGGGCATGAATTCATTAGGTGTTCTATATTTTCATTGTCCTTCTTACATAGACCACATAAGGACGGTCCCTGCATCCCTCTTTTTTGAAGTTTGTCCCATGTCAAAATTCACCATTTACATGTTAACCATTGGAAGTGAGCAACTTTCAGCCACCATTTGTTGAGCCAGATTTGTTTCCATAGATGATGGTGTCCTTCTTGTTCCTATTCAGTTTTTAGATCGTATGCCTCTTTGACCGAGAAAGTACCTTTTGGAGAGTGACCCCATCTCAATAAATCAAGTCCTGATCTGATTGGTATCTTTCTTGTTCCCATTTCTTTCACGTAGAACTCTCTCTATTCTTCTTCTATATTTTGACCCCATTCTTCTAGGTTTTTCCAGACTCTCCAATTTTCCTCATTGTTGTCGTCCTTCCAATGTTCATCTACTCGATTCAGGCCTACATCTTTTGAAAACTGCAGAATATTTCTGAATTCTTGCTTTCCATTTAATTTTTCTCGTTGTTTCCAAGCCTCATTCGAGAACTTTTTTGTTTTTCTGTTTCGTATTTCCCAAAAGGCATGGTTTGTGATTATGTCTCTATTTTGGCTTGTCAGGTTCCAAATGGTAGATCCTTTCGGTGGTTCTGCACGCCGTAAAATATCTCTATTCTCCCTGGAATGTTATACTTCCTCATCCATATTCGTTTCCAGAGGTCCCCTCCTCCTGCCATCCATCTCCACCAGAGCTTGGCCCCCATAATTTGGTTGGTTATGTATGGATCCCTCAGTCCTAGGTCCCCTTCCTTCTTTTCCAGGTCAATCCTTGCCATGAAACCAGAGCCCATTTTTTCTATTATTGAGGCCCTCCTCATATGAATTTCTTAAATATTTCCACCATTTTGGAGCAAGCTCCTTTCGAGGCTTCCATCCCTGATAGTTGGTAAATCGAGATTGGTTGCAGGACTGCTTTTACCAAAACTACTCGTCTTGCAAGGTTTAAAGATTTGAACGACTAGTTGGCTAGCTTTCCTAGCATCTTCTGAATAGTCTGCTGCCAATTTACCATTTTGAGAGAGCTGATTGCCAGAGGTATTCCTAGATACTTTGTGGGTAACTCTCCTTCCCTGAATCCCAAAATTCGTGCCAGGTAAGTTCTTACATTACCGGTTGTGTTGAAGAAGTAAGCACAATATTTCTCTTTGTTAATTTGGGTGCCCGAAGCTTCCATGAATAGATCCAGGGTGTCTTTCATCCTTTTAACTTCCCTGAGAGAGCCATTACAAAATAACATGATATCATCCACAAACTGTTGGTGGGTTATTGGGAAATCATTCCCCCAGACCCTTATCCCTTTGATTCTATCACCTTGTACTTCCTTTTTTATATACCTTCCTAACCCATCAACAACAATAATGAAGAGGAAGGGTGATAAGGGATCCCCTTGCTGAACACCTCTAGTGGCATTGAAGGTGGATGTTGGGGTTCCATATAAAAGGATTGAGAAGACCAGGGTAGATATCATCGCTAAAATCCATTCTATCCATCTACTGCAGAACCCAAAGGCTTCCAGGACTTTCCTTAGGTACTCCCAGTTTAATCTATCATAGGATTTGGATAGGTCCAGTTTAATCATCATTCCAGCCTTCTTTGATTTTAGCGAGTGCACCACTTCTTGGGATACTATCAAGCCATCTAGGATCTTTCTCCCCTCCACAAAACTTGTTTGTTCTAGGGATATAATACTAGGGAGAATCAGTTTCAATCTTTTAACTATCATGGTAGAGATAAATTTATAAATAACATTACAAAGGGAAATAGGTCTAAAACCCTACAGCTCATCAGACTTGAAGGTTTTAGGGATGAGAGAGAGAAGGGTGGCATTTAAACCAGGACATACCTTTTGATTTCTTATGGATTCTTCCACCACCTCTAGGATGTCATTGCCTAAGAAATTCCATGCAGCTTGATAGAATTTTGCTGTAAAGCCATCCGGTCCCAGGGCCTTATTTTTTTTCAATCCTTTCACCACTTCCTTGACCTCCTCTATCGTAACTGCTCTCATTAATGCCAGGTTTTACTCTCTGGTGATCATCTTAGGGATTTGGCTGTATATTCTGTGAGTTGCCTCTTGCCTTTCCTCCTATGGCTCCATTAAAAGATCTTTAAAATGTTTAACCAAGGTTTCCTCCATATCCTCATGCTGGATTTGTCAGACTCCTTCTTCATTTTTTAGGGAAAAAGCTCTGTTTCTCTGTCTGTGCTATACCATTGCTTTGTGGAAAAATTTGGTGTTCCTTTCTCCCTCCCTTAACAAGTTCACTCTTGACTTTTGTTGATATGCTCTTGACCTGCAAGCAGATACCAAAATACCACATATGCAAAAAAATATACCCGGAACACAGAACAATAAGAAATAACAGCAAGTATTTTATTATTTAGAAAGCAATGTTCACTTGCCTCTTCGAGGGGGCAACCTCCAATAGAGCTGGGCTCAATTATAAAATAAGACATGATGCCCCTCGAGGGGAGTCTCTATCCTTTATATAGGATTCATACATGCAATACCATGAGTCAATACCATGCTTCTTATTCATACCATCTATCTAATACCATGACCCATTTACAACTAACTGTGGTCCCTTCTTTATATGCGGGTCAACCACTTACAATTATTAATATGGGCTTTATTGACTCTTTACTTAACTATAACTATGACTCAATCCTATTACATAAATAAGGGGGTTAGGGTTGGACGCTAACATGCCCTCCCCCATAAGAATAGCCTTGTCCTCAAGGCTGAAGCTGCAAAAACTGCTGAAGGATAGTGGTTGGTTCCCAGGTCGCTTCTTCTAGAGAGGTGTCTTTCCACTTGACGAGGACTTCCTTGGTCGTGCAGCTGCGCAGGTGACATTCTCGTGTGTCAAGGACCTGTTCAGGTTGGACCCAGATTGACCCTTCTTCATCCAATTCAGGTAGACTTGTTTGAATTCGGCAATGGTTCCCAATCAGTTTCTTGAGGCATGAGACATGGAAGACTGGATGGATTTTTGCAATGGGTGGAAAAGCTAGCTTGTAAGTGACTTCTCCAATGCACTAAAGTACTTGATACAGTCCGTAGAATTTTGGAGATAATTTCTGACAACCCTTGTCTTTGAGTGATGTTTGCTTATATGGTTGCAACCTCAAAAATACCTGATCCCCTTCTTGAAATTAGCATTCTGAGCAATGTTGATATGCTTGTTGCTTCATGTGGTTTTTGGCTTGGTGAGGATTCTCTCTAAGGTGGGCCAGCATGGTGTGCAGTTCTGTAGGAGTTGATCCACTGCTTGTTCCTTCGAGCATCCCTTGAATAAGAAGTAGGGGAAGGAGGGAGTTGACCATAAACTGCTTCATATGGAGTCATTTTGGTGGTGGCATGATAGTTGGTGTTATACCACCATTCGGCTAGAGGTAACTACTATACCCATAGATGTTTCTTTTATGAAGTGAAACACCTAAGGTAGGTCTCCAGATATTTGTTGACTGCTTCAGTTTGACCATTTGTTTGAGGATGATAGGAAGTACTAAGTTGTAGTTGGGTACCTTGTAGCTTGAAGAGTTCCTGCCAAAAGTTACCGGTGAAGATTGGGTCACGATCAGACACAATGGAAGTGGGCATGCCTTGCAATTTGAAGATCTGGTCCATGAAAGATTGAGCGACCAAAGTCGGTGTAAAAGGGTGGGGTAGGGTGCAAAAATGAGCATACTTAGAAAGTCTATCCACAACCACCATGATGACTAACTTATTTCTTGACTTTAGAAGACCCGTAATGAAATCCATAGAAACCTTCGTCTAGATTGAGGCTGGGATGGGCAATGGTTGTAATGTGCCTGGGGATTTGACTGTTTCTCCTTTGTGGCGTTGACAGACGTCGCATTCAGCTACAAAATTAAGAATGTCCTTTTTCATGCCTGTCCAAAAGAATGATCGTCGAGTGAAAGCATAAGTTTTCTGAGAGCCTAAATATCCTGCAGTGGGAGATGAGTGCAACTCCGCCAAAATGCGGCTTTTGAGGGTGGAGGTTGGTGATATCACAACTCTGTCCTTGTAGCGAAGAATCTCATCCTGCCAAGTGTAGCCCGCTGTGCAATTTGGATCTGCCTACAATTGATTAATGATTTGGGAGAGCCAGGGATGCGAAAACCATTCCTTGTGAGCCTCTTCAATCCATTCTGGGATGGGAAGGGAGATTGCGAGCAGGGTTCTATCCTCCTCAAATTGGCGTGATAATGCATCTACTACAATATTTTCGCGCCCTTTCTTGTAAATTATCTCATAATCATATCCTAGCATTTTGGCAAGCCATTTATTTTGTTGTGGCGAGGATAGGCATTGCTCCAAAAAATATTTAAGGCTTTGATGGTCTGTGCGGATTTGGAAACGCCGCCCCAATAAGTATGGTCACCAAGTATCTACTACATTTAAGATGGCCATCATATCCTTCTCATAGGTAGATTGTATTAGATTTTTCCCACTTAGTTGTTGGCTCATGAAGCCCAAGGGTCGACCTTCTTGCATTAAGACCGCCCCAATACCTGTACCTGAAGCATCAAATTCAATCACAAAAGATTTGGTGAAGTCAGGTAGTGCTAATACGAGAGTAGAACACATGGCATGTTTGAGAGCTATAAAGGCCTGTTGTGCTTCATCATTCCAGAGAAATGAATTTTTCTTGAGGAGTTGAGTGAGGGGTCTAGCAATGTGACCATAATTGCTGACAAATTTGCGATAGTAGCCTGTGAGACCCAAAAATCTTCTCAAGCTCTTCAAGGTCTTTGGTTGAGGCCAATCCTGCATTGCCTAGATCTTTTTGGGGTCCACCCTGACACATTCACACCCCACAATGTATCCCAAATACTAAACTTCTTCCTTGCCAAAAGAGCACTTGGACATCTTGACAAATAATTTATGCTTCCGGAGCAGTTGCAAGAGCAGATCTACATGCTGAAGATGTGTGGCCCAGGTGCGGCTATAGATGAGGATGTCATCAAAGAAAACAAGGACAAATTTTCTAAGATATGGTTTGAGCAGGTGGTTCTTAAGGCTCTGAAAAGTGGATGGGGCATTACAAAGACCAAATGGCATGACCAGGAACTCATAATGGACTTCATGAGTTTGCAAAGCAGTCTTTGGAATGTCTACTTCTTTCGTGCGAATTTGATGATAACCTGAGTGAAGGTCGAGCTTAGTAAAGAATTGAGTCCCATTTAGTTCATTCAGCAAATCATTGACAACCGGAATGGGAAATTTATCTTTGACTGTCAACTTGTTGAGGGCCTTGAAGTCTGGACACATATGCCATTTCCCATCTTTCTTGAGCACCATGACCACAGGCGATGAATAAGGATTAATGCTAAGACGAATGACGCATGCTTCCAAGAGTTCCTTGATGATTTTTTCAATTTCATTCTTTTGGGCGAACGGATATCTATATGGGCGCACATTTGGTGGTTGGGCCCTTGGGACCAAAGTAATGCTATGATCATGTTCCCCTCTCAAGGGTGGAAGCTCATGAGGCTTATGAAAGACTGGCAGATGGTTTTTAAAATCTGTTGCATCTCAAGATGAATATGAAGAGAATTGGGTTCGAAGGCCTGGATGGCATTAAATTGGGTTATAACTCCATGGTGGCCCTTTTTTAACAATTTTTCCATCCTATGTGAGCTGATGATAGAGGGATCACCCGCCTGGAATCCGCAGAGGGTATGTGTGTGGTTGTTCTACTTAAATCTCATATATAACTCCTAGAAATCCATTGTGATTGGGCCAAGTGTGCGAAGCCATTAAGCACCTCGGAAAATGTCGCACCCTCCCATGTGTATGGCAAACATGTGGGTCTTTAACTGATAATATCCCATTTGAATTTTGACATTTTCACAGTGGCCTTCACATTTCATTGTCCCCCCATCAACAATTTGGACCTGGAAGTTAGAAACTGCTCTGACAAAACAATTCACTACTTCTGTGACTCTTTGATGGATAAATTTATGTGTACTACCACTATGAATCAAGACTACAACCAGGCGATGCTTAATAAAACCTATGATTTTGAGAGTTTGGGGAGAAGAAATCCTTGCCAAAGCATGCAGCGAGATAACTGGTTCTTCAGGCACATTGTTCGGCTAGTTGTCCTCGTCTTCCTCCTCTGGTTCCTCAAGTGGTGGGGCTTCCTCCGATGAACTATGATCAGTGGCATCAATTTGAAAGAATTTGGGCTCCTTGCATTTATGCCGGGTGGAGTATTTCTCATCACAGTAGTAACACAATCCTTGTTTTCTTCTTTCTGCCATTTCCACCGGTGACACCTTTTGAACCTTGAGCGTTTGGGTAGTGCTTTGAGCCTGGGTGGGGCGACCCTTGGCTATGAAATTTGGGTGATTGGACTAGGTCGCTAATGCACGTTCTACTTCACGAGCTATCCAACAAGCATGCAGCCATGAGATAGGGTGTTGTAGTTGGACGTGGGCTTGTATGGCTTCTTTGATACCACTGACAAAACATTCCAAGTAGAACTCATCTTGTAGACCTCCTGTGCGGAAAGCTAAGGCTTCAAAGGTTGTAATACATTCGTTCACTATTCCTGTCTGTCACAGCTTAGTGAGACGACCCAAAAAGTTAGATTCATGGTCAAAGTGATCCGTAAGAGATTTTTTAAATGTCTGCCAAGTCACAGGCCTTCCATAGCAACGTTGATGCCACTGCCACCATTGCCATCTTTCATTGTCCAAGTACATGCTACCCGCAGTAAGCTGAGTCGCATCATCTCAGATGTGATCCAGTGTGAAATATTGCTCCATTTGCACTATCCATGTGGTTGGATGAGAGCCATCAAATTTATAAATGTCTAGCTTGGGTGGTCACATCTGGGATTGTTGGTGGTTGCCAAAGAGGTGAAGAGAATGCCTAGACTCACCCTCAATGTTTTCATTGAAAATATATGCCTCCGCGCATTCCTCCAGCTTGCCCTTTAAGAGTGTGTCAATTAAGGTCTTTAGCGACGACAGTACGTCGTTCAATTTTGATTCAAGGCTGTTGATCTTCTCATTGGCCATAGCTTGAGCTCTAGTTTGTACCATGCACTGATCCGATGCACTTGAAATTTGGGACTGCCTGAATTTTTTTTTGGCACTAACAATTGAATGGTACCACCTTGTTCAGCTTGACGACATGATTCTTATGGGCTAAGTCTCCAATAAGTGTCCCGAGAGGTCTCAGATTTTTTTTTTTAATACTCCAAAAGGAGTTTTACTCCTCGGTTAGGACTGCAGTACCGAATCCCAAAAGAGTCAATGGATGCCCAAAGTCCTGCGAAAATCACGCCTAGGTATAGGAGCCCACACAAATAATCAAATATGTTGGCGAACCCTCCACTGCAAAGTATGGGTAGGAATGTGGCAGTGATCGAACCCCTGTTGCTAGCTCTGAATGGCAGATCTGATTGTTGCGACTACTACAGAACCCAAACTGCTAGATCTGGATGGCGGATCTAATGGATCTGAATGGCGGATCGAATAGATCTGAGTGGCGGAACTGATTTGTGCTGCTGCAGCAAAACCCCCACCTACTAGATTTGATGTGGCCAAGATGATGCGTGATCCAGAGAGAGACACGAGAACTATGGTCACAAGGAGTGTCAGGTGCTACAGATCACAATATGCATAAGGGTTTGACAGTAGTACTCAGCCCAATCTTTCAGGGCACTAACCAAGGAGGATCAACCGTACCCTTAGCTGTACAACCCGACTACCCTATCGTATGCGTGACTAATCTCCCCGAGTGCTATTCTTGGTGTAATGTAGTAGCAAGACGGCCTACAATTTATCTATGGCGAAGTTTCAAGAGAGCCTAGGGGCTTTCGATATACCCAAAGGGTACTTGGAAGACAATCTATGGGCGGTTCTGTCTAATGCACTACTACTCAAAGGGGTACCCACAGGGGTTACAAGGGAGTCTAACAAGCATGAACACCTCTTGTATTTCCTGCGTGCATGCCTCCCTAAATCCGCAGGTTTATGCGCTCAATGACAGATCCTGTGGTTTAAAGACGTCGGAACACATCTCTAGCCAAAAAGAAATTGCTAAAAATTGGAGATCCCATCGGCCCTAGAAAGTTCTCTGGTACCACTTGTTATGCTCTTGACTTGCAAGAAGGTACCAGAATACCACATATGCAAAAAAATATACCCAGAACACAGAACAATAAGAAATAACATCAAGTATTTTATTATTCAGAAAGCAATGTTCACTTGCCTCTTCGAGGGGGAAACCTCCAATAGAGCTAGGCTCAATTACAAAATAAGACACAATGCCCCTCAAGGGGAGTTTCTATCCTTTATATAGGATTCATACATGCAATACCATGGGTCAATACCATGGTTCTTATTCATACCATCTATCTAATACCATGGCCCATTTACAACTAACAGTGGTCCCTTCTTTAAATGCGGGTCAACCACTTACAATTATTAATATGGGCTTTATTGACTCTTTATTTAACTATAAATATGACTCAATCCTATTATATAAATAAGGGGGTTAGGGTTGGACCCTAACATTTTCCGCCATAAGATTTCTTCCTATTTCCTTCTTTCCTCTATTTGACTGACCAGTTTGCCTTCTTCTACTGCTAATTCTGCACTTCGCCCTTCCCTTATGATTTCTTGTTGAATTGTTAGCATCCTTTGATTTAACTGTTGTTGGTCCTATATTATGTTTCCAAATTCCTTTTGGTTCCACTTTTTAATTTTTTGCTTCATTTCCTTTAACTTAAGCTAGAACGTTTGCATTCTATTCCTTCCCCTTTGTTCACTTTTCTTCCATCATTCCTCTACCTTGTTTATAAACTTAGGGTCTCTAAGCCAGAAAGCCTTAAATCAGAATGGTTTGTTTTTTGGACTAGCTTTGAGGTCAATCTCTAATCTCACCGGCTAGTGGTCCGACCCCATCCCAAGTAAAATTGTTGCTTCCACAAAAATATCTCTGCTTACAATCTGATCTGCTAATAGGAATCTATCTAACCTTGAGTCTATTTGATGCCTCTCTCATCTTCTATTATTCCAGGTGTGGACCCCATTATTAGTTATGATATCTACTAGCCTTTGGTCATTTATGGTATTCGCAAACAATTCCATATCTCCATCCATCCTTCTCACACCTCCTCTTTTTTCATGCAAGGATTTAATCATGTTAAAATCCCCTCCTATAATCCATGGCATATTTTGGTGCAGAACGCTCATATTTATTAAGTTTCTGATGAAGTTCCTTCTTTCTCCTAAGATATGGGGCCCATAGACCCCTAAAAGGAGAATCCATTCTCTGGATCCAATATTTCTGAATTTACCAGAGAGTATTCTTGGCATACTTACCCAATCTTTGAATCTTACTTCTTCTGGGTTCCACAGTATGGCCAAACCATTTTCACTTCCCATGGCATCTTGTCCTACTATCTCGTACCTGGGCTTGAAGTTTCCTATGATCTCCTTCAGTTTTAGTTCATTGACCTTGGTTTCTTGCAATATCATAACACTGGGTTTATCTTTCCTCAATCTTTCCTTGAGATATCTTTGTTTCCCTTTACTGTTCAAACCCCTTATATTCCAGGTCATGATTATCATTTCAACAACTTGGTTGGATGGTGGAATACCTCTAATAATGGAACCACTCTTTCTGAATTAACAAGCATTTCTCCCACCATTTGGATGGATTCGCCCATGGGCCGTCTACCCCTTTTTTCACCCCTTTGCCTGATGCTCCTGCTTCCTGCCCCCATCCCCCCTGTGATCCAAGATGCTCAGGTTGGCTTATCACGATCGTTCCTAGTTTCATTTTATATTGCTGAAACATTTCTTTGTATAGTAGTTTTTGGTCTTCTGGGATGAACCTCTCATCCAAATGCCTTCATTCTTGTAGTAACCTCTTCATTACTTGTTCCTCTTCACTAAAAGTTTCTTTTTGTGGGTCTATCTCCATCTGACTTTGCTCCATTTGCATTTTATTTATTTCTCCTACGCTTTCTTCCCCTGTTTTGATCTGTTCTTGCTTTTTCCCTTTGTCTTTCTGTATTGGCTCTACTAGTTCTTCACTGCTTTCCTCATTAATCTCTTCCATTTCCTCTTCCTGTAGTACAACAAATTTATTTTGATTTTCCTGTGCCTTCTCTTTTTAAGGAGTCTTTTGGGTACTCGTTGGTTTTTTATTCCTTTTCCTTCTGTGGACCTCGTGAAATCCCCCTTCCATTTCCTTGCTCGCTCCTTTTTCCTTTTTGCTTCCCTGAGTGGACTCTAGGAAGTT
>APFE031577413.1:114688-134354 GCA_000404065.3 Pinus taeda
ATTGGATGTGCTGTAGGTTATACTGATAGATAGGTGTCTCTCTTTCAAGTTTCTCAGTCATGATAACAACAGCTGTTCTGTATTTAAAATCATCACCTACAGCAGTTTCGTAGCGCGCTACGAAACTGCTGTGTGAATTAAAAACACAGTCTTCCACTTTCTGAAAATTGTCTCACCTTAAACTGTACTTGAAACATTTAGCACAGGCACACTTCAACAGAAAGCTGATTACAAGTTTGACTATCTTGACCGATAGTTCTCTCATGTTCAGTTTGTGTCTTATCCTCTTTAGCCAAGACCCTACTCTGTTTGTACACCTTATTCTCAATTTCATTTCCTGAAAAAGGAGTACCAGATATGTCTCGTTCTTTAATATCTGGCTTGGGCATGCTTGTGTATACCATGATCTAGAAACACTGGTGCAGATGCCAGCGACAGTTGCATTGTAAATTAAATAGCTACCTGGTTCCATCTTATTTTCAGGAGCAGCACAAAACCCGCATGCTGCATGCAGGCAGTCAACGCAAGACAGAGATCTAGATACACTTTGCTTGGTCTGCATGGCTGGGCATAAAATTTCGCTTCTGAAAGTATTTTCTGGTCTCATGACATTGGGTGAGTCAGTAGTGGTCGGTCACGAAAAACCCCACTGATAACAAAAGTAAGGCTCCTGTTACACCAATCAAGCTGGATAGTGCAAGTTTTCTTCTTCCTGATCGATCTATCAATAGGATGCCAGCAATTGTGCCCAATGCATTAACACCAGCAACAACTAATGACAGCAATAAAGCTATTCTATGAGAGGCAAATCCTGCGAGCTCCATGATAGATGGACTGTAATACATCACAGTATTAATACCCACCAACTGCTGAAAAATCTGCATTCCAACACCTGCTATTAGTGCTAGTCTCATCTCCTTTGAACCCAATATATCACCAATGCTTATATCCTTTGCAATTCCATCAGGACCAGATTCAGTCTCTGCTGCATTCATAATCTGCTCTAATTCAGTCTTCAAGTCCTCTGGAGGATAAATTCTTTGAAAAATAGGGATAGCGTCATCAACATTTCCCTTTCTAATTAGCCATCGGGGTGATTCTGGCAGACATGTAAATATAAGTACTTGAAGGACTACAGGTACACCAGCCATTCCTAGCATCCAGCGCCATGTTCCTGGAACCTTTGTGAATCCATAATTTACAAGATAGGAGACAAACTGGCCAGTCGTGACCATAAGAGTATTTACGCTAACAAGTGCTCCTCGAACATGAGATGGTGAAGTTTCTGCAATATACAAGGGGGCTGCTATTGAAGCAATATTGATGCCAAGACCAACCATCACCCTGCCGCAAATTAAAAATGTCGGAGATGGAGCTGCTGCCATAAGCATGGAACCCAAAAGGAAAACAACATCTACAATGAGCATGCTAATTTTCCTTCCAAAATGATCACTGGTTTTCCCTCCCAAAGTTGCTCCCAATGTAGCTCCACCTATTGCTGTGCTCACAATGGTCTCCTGAAGAACTGTGCTCTTGTCTACAGTGTCAAAATCTTCACGAATATAAAGTAGAGCCCCAGAAATAACTCCAGTATCATATCTAAACAATAATCTGCTTATTCCAGCAGCCAGAGTCAATATAATCACGAAAAGCTTTGAAGAAACTTTGTCTTCCTTTCCTGATCCGTCGAAATTGCTAATATCTATCCCAATTTTTGAGGTTCGAACCTGGGCCTGTTCGATTTGGGGGCGCCTTCGCATAAAAATAAGACATAGACACCGAAGGAACTCCAAACAAGGCCTCTCCTCACGGCCTCCGGGCAAGTCCGACCTCCTCCGATCTGCAACCGATGCCACGATCTCTGAGCAACTTCCTCATGCGATCAATCAGGGATCAATGATCATGGAACAACGATCCTGGCGCAGTGATCCTGGAGCAGCCATTCACAAAACAATTCGGAGAATTTCGATTCCTCCTCTTCAGCGCAGACTCCTCCTCCACTGCATAGTCGAGCTATGGCATTCAGGCAAATCAGCTCTCAGCTCAGGTGGCTTGGTGGAATCTCCACATGGATTCAGATCCTCCACAACGATTCGGATTCAAATCACCATGTTCGCGATTAAACGCACTGGATCTCCAAAAACGCAGATGAGACGACTATTTGTCATCCTTCCAGACGCAGATGGAGAGATAGAAAAAAAAATTGCGGCCTCCTCCACTTCCTACGGCCTCCTCTTCACATGCAGCAATGGCTCCACTCTCGCTCAATCCCACAAAAGCGAAGAGAAAAATAAAATGCTGCGAGCAGACAGCGGCAGCAGCTTACCACACAGGTGTTAACAGTGGCCTCTTCTTCACGATCTCCAAATGGAATCAATACCTGTAACCTCCAAAAAGTGAACCACGCAACAAGTAGGACATAGCCTCCAGCTATGTGCTTAACCTTCACACTGAATCGACCCTCTTGACAGCAGCGGATCCACCGATCTAGCACTCACGCAGCGGATCCACACTCACCGCACCAGACTCGCTCTCGATCTCATCTAAAACCACAACAAACGCCACTCATCCTGTGTGACGCAAAACCACGATTCTGCTGCTCCAGCCCAGCACGACGGGTTCACCTGCAGCTCTTTTCTGTTGTGTTGACACACACTCGGGATCCCTCACTGTTTGAACAGAGAAGTCGAATTTCCACTCACAATTTGATTGATGCCTTCAACAATAGCCACAGATTTCAATAGATGATGGACAACCTTAAAAAACTAAAAACAAAATATACCTCTCAATTATTTCCCTCAGCCCAGGAGAGGCCAAGCCCAGGAGGGGCTAGGCCCTCACACGCTCTGATACCAAGATAAAATTAGCACAATCAATAATATATTCTAATAATTTGAATGAGGGAAATTACATACATATTTATACAATTAATAGTCTCAAGATAGGAATTCTATCTTGGACGTACACTAGTGTGGTTGAGAGATTCTCTCAACCACACACTAAACTAGGAGAAACTAAATTCCTATTATATAGGAACAAACTCCTCAAATGGGGAATTACAACCATAGACAAGTAGGAATTAATTATTTCCAACTTTTTTTGTGTTTTGCAGGAGAATTTATCTTATGGTAACGTAGCATTAAGTGTAAAATGTGGGTGGTTTCTACTATGTTGTGGTTGGATCTGCATTGCTTCAAATCCAACAATTTATGACAAAGACTTTCGAATCAGCACATACAATGTTTAATATCATGTTGCCTAGTCGTTATTGATGGTTGTGATAGTTTGGTAAATGGTTCCATCAACTCTGTTTTGTTGGAAAACTTGTTCTCTCGTAACGTCACATTAAATGTTAAATGTTGGGTCGTTTGTGGTTGTTGGATCTGAATTTATTCGAATCCAACAATTTATAGTAATGACTTTCTAACCAGCACATACAATACTTAATATCATGACTCTTGAACCAACACATATATTGAGTGCGATAATAGTTTGGTAAATGGTTCCATCGACTCATTTCATTCATTGAATTGATAATGAACTTCGACTCTCAGCAAATTGTAGCGTAACGCTCTTATCACACATGCATACGGTGAGTTTTAAATCTAAACAATTTGAGTAAATTGAGTTTTTGAATGTCAGCGTCTCAATTTACTTTAATTTAGCCGGGATTTTCCTATTTATATAATAGGAATATTTGAAATGTCAACATAAATTTGTTACATATATTGAGTCAATACAAGTGCTTGATATATATTGGGAAAATATATATGTGAAATAGATAAATTTAAGTAAATCGAGTTTAGTTAAGGTAGGTGTATCGAATTGTTATCACCCCAAGAAATTTTCTTAGGTTGTATCTCGGAGATTCTCGGGAACATTACAAACTTAACAAAAATGTTGAAAATGGATAAATGGAAAGTATGATGCTTGTTCAAGCCAGAACACCACTTCTATTATGCTTAACTCCAGAGATGGGTGAACACTCCTTGACTACAAGGCTTTAGACTGCCAATTACTCACAGTTTCAGGATTAGGTGAACATGGAGAAAACTGACCACACCAGCAGATGCACAAGACCATGTGATGGCCCGATGCAACCAGTAAAAAGGTTTTCAAATCTATTTCCTAGTGCACAAACAGGATGACAGCTCTCTGACACTAAAATAACAGAAACCTACATAACACATTCAATAATACATACAAGATTCTAACACAGAGGTGGGATGACAGCCCCTCTAATGCTAAATATCAAGAGCACATGAATAAATGCATAACAAGGACAACCTAAACCAGAGAAGAAGTGGAAAGTGAACAATTAATAGCAAAAGAAGCTTGTATTAGCTGAAAATGAATACCAGACGCTGCAAGTATCACAGTAGTTACAGTCTCCAGAAGTTGAATCTCACATCAAAACTACAACCATCAACCCTTATTACATCTCTGTTCTGGGTATATAAAGAGTTTGATTACAAAGATTTGCTATTGTGCTATGCATGGAGGGGTCATAATGGACCACCAACCACCTTAACTCTTTGATGGAGTCTCTGCTACAATCTGTGTGCTTTAATCAATGGATTTGATCTTATCGTATGTTCTGTTATACTTCTCAGACAGGTGGAGTGTTGACTGAAAGAAGCTCCATGACTGATAAATGTGTTTATCTGCTCGCGCTCTGTACTTTCCTTCCTTGGCCATGCTTTATTTTAAATGCAATTGTTGAGGGTTAACTGCGCAGGGTACAGGTAGGTGATCACCTTCGTTCTTCAACAGCAGAGAACAGTCGGGGTGGTACAGACAGTAAGGCGGAGGCATGAATATGACGGGAACAATTATTGGTCGTTGGAACGCGCGGATGAACGACTAGGATTGAATCGGAGGGAGCTATCAGGAGGAAGCGTGGACGGACGAACGTGGGCCGTCGGATCTCAGTCGAGCGGATCCGACGATGATCGGAGGTCAAAAGTACGTGGGGGGGTTAACGAGCGGGAGACGGGCGGGATGACGGTAAGGGTATTCCCGCACCGCCTTTGGAGCTGCGGTGGTTTCCGTATATGGGCTCGCGATCCCATTCATCGGTTGACGTGTGGTCGATGGGACGCGGCGAAAACTGCCAATCTCGCGAGTTAACGCGCGGGCAAGTTTCGACGACGGGAGGAGTGATCATCGTTAGGTCTCATGGTAGATGCGATCGATGGTGGGGAAAGGAACATGGTTTAACGTGTATGAAAAAGGGTTGTGGTGGTGAGGACCATTAGATCAGGATGGTCAACGATGGGGATTAAGGCGGAGGGTTATATGGTAGGGTCTTATGGAAGTTTAACTTTGCGCCCGGGGATCTGAAGGAAAGCGAGTTTGTAAAGGGTTTTGGAGGAAAAACAAAGATACAGAGGGTTAAGAGAGTATGAGGAGGCTAAAGGAGAAGAAGGTAAATGACCACTGCGAGCTCCCTTTCGGCATAAACACACGGCCAAGCTAGTATTTTGTCCTCCAAATGCTGAAGTATGTAGCGGAGCTAACACGAATCATCTTGTCATTATGAAATAGAGTAAAGTGAATTTATATTGTTAATAAATTGGGTGGGAGGGAAATCAATTTTTTTTATTAGGAATCATCTCCAATTAGAAAAAATAAAAAATTGTTATTAATTATTATTATTTTTAATTTTAAATTATAAAAGTGAATAATAATAGTGTATTATTTTTTAATAAAATAATTTTTCATTTTTTTATTTGCGTTTATTCACGATTTTAAGAAAGTTAAAGTATTTTTAAGATTAGTTAACCAGTAATGATAAATAAGTCATTTGAATAGTAAAATATTTTTCATTTAGTAAATAATTTGTTAATAATTTTGGGAATGATAAAGAATAGTTTTAAAATTGTTATTTCTAAAAATAAGAAGCTGGTAAATGATAAAGAAATTAATTTTATGGTAAAAATATCATGTTTAATTGTAAAAATGTATAGTGTTATATTGTTTTTCATAATTTTAAATGAATTAAATATTAAAAATGTAATCAAAATTTAAAATCAATAATAATTTTAATTTTTTATATTTTTAAATTTTAAGATCTAAAAAAATGTTTGAATCTTAATGTTTATGTTACTTATTTTAACTTATTTGTTCATACACACTCATGTCATTATTCTTAGTATAGATTCATGAAGTACGGATCTAACAAGAGTGGAGAGATCAAATTTCTTCACAAGCAAACTTCTTTAGAGTGCAAAATACAATTAATTATTTTTCATTGTTTAAATTATATTTTTGAATGCTAAATAGAGTATATATAGGACCAAATAAACATTTTTACCATAAAAAACTTAATTTTTTCATGATATATACATAAACTTTTAAAATGATATATAATATAAGTACATTAAAATATTTTACATCACATGTACATCAAAACACCTTATCACACCAATTAAATTGGTTTTTTAATATTAATATATTTTGGAGTATATCTCAACATTAATTTTTATTAAAATATTTTATTAAGAACCTATATTGAATATTTTTTATATAAAACATTGAATATTTTATATTTTCAACAATTTTTTTCTATAAATAGATATATTATAAGTTGATATCCACAAAAATTAGTTAACATAGATTTTCAAATAGTTTATTTAAATCTCTAGTTGAAATATTTTGAACAGTATAAGATTTAAACATTTTATACATTTTTTTATTTCTATTCATTTTTATTATTATAACGAACATTATTTTTCTATTTAGAATATATTTTTTATTTTTATTTTGAAGGGAATTGACAAACAGACAAACTTACACATCCCTTCATAGTGAGAACGAACAGAGAAACAAATTTACACATCCCCTCATACTAGGCTATAAAATGAGCTTACACATCCCCTCATACTACGCTATAAAATGAGCATCTCAACTCAATAAAAAAATAAATTAATGCTCTCAACTTCACTTTGTTTTTTAATTTTTGTATAAATATATGAGTTGTAATTTTCTTTAGACTTTGATTTATAAGAAAGAAGCGATTTATCGTAAGAACTTTGATAAGTGAGTAATAATATAACACCTTGATATTTCCTACCATTGATGGATTTAGGTACCTTTATTTGAACATCAAAACAATGCTACCAGTTGGAAATAATTAATTCCTACTTGCCTATGGTTGTAATTCTCTAATTGAGGAGTTTGTTCCTACATAATAGGAATAAGCTAGAATATAGTTTGTCCTAGTTTAGTGTGTGGTTGAGAGAATCTCTCAACCACACTACTGTACGTCCAAGATAGAATTCCTATCTTGAGACTATTGGTTGTATAAATCTGTGTGTAATTTTCCTCATTCATGAATTAATAGAAAATATATTGATTGTGCTACTTTTATCTTGGTATCAGAGCCTGTGAGGGCCTGGCCCCTCCTGGGCTTGGCCCCTCCTGGGCTAAGGAAATAAAGAGTTTGATGTTTACTATGTATGCGATTTTGTGTGTGCGATTTTGTGTGTGCAGTTTTGGGTGTGCCAGGGCCATTGATAGGCAATACGAAGAGTGATCTGGCGCTACCCCATGTACTTCGAGAACGCCAGGGACCAATCCCCTGGGTTGTACGCATAAGCATAGGGTTTATCCTGCTTTCTGAGGTTCAATAAATATATCGTGTAGGTGGTCAGCGGGCTCTCCAGGTCCTGCTGGATTATTTCATCGACGGCCGTGTAGGGCACCGAGTGGACTACGGCCCGGCGCTTTCCGGCGAGGGTTTGCTACCCCGAGGCGAATTCCACCCCCTGGCGGCACTCCACGGCAGCCGAAAATCTCAGAAAGCCTTCAGGGCGGACATCGCCTCTCTCGTTTGGAGCGCGACAGGGGCTCTCTTCAGGCCAACACTGCGGATTCCAGCTTACTTCGAGACGAACTCCTTGTCCAGATCATGCACATTCACGGTACCGAAGTGATCGACACACGGGGGATCGATTGGGGTTCCATTGAAGACACTTTCACGAACGATGCCAAAGGGCTTTTGTTGACTCCTCAGTCTTTGAGATTCAAGAGTATCATCGGTGGATTTGGAAACAATTGCCAGGATTACTCATGATTAGACTGCCAGAACCCTGCCTGTTTATGTTTTTGATTTGGAATATGACCGTCCGCTCATGCTAGACCGCTTCCACCAGTCAGTTGCCTTCAGAGACATGGTGATTGCAGTTAGAACCAAGAGTGTTCAGTCCATGAGCGATTACAATTGTAATGGCCGGCATGTCATCACTCAGTCACAGAACCTTGAGAGGCCGATATTGTGGGCGCCCTTATTGGAGCCAGACAAAGACTTGGAGAGATACAGTCATTAGAAACAGTCCGTAAGCGTTTTGAAAGCTTTCCAGAAGCTCATTAGTAGTGCATTCGCTTGGGATGCTGAGTCGTGGCGAACCCGCTTGCCTGTGTGGTCAAATCGTAGGAACAGTGTGAGGGTTGTTGGTGACGGGTTGAGTACATTGCAGAGGCATGACAGTGCAAGTTTTAAGAGCTGGAATGGTGTTCAATGTTGCACTTGGCTTCAGAATTTATCAGATTGCAAAGATAGAGAAATTTGATGCTTTATTAATTTGAATTTTATTCTTTTAATGTCTTGGAATCATGGATAATATTATTGAGCCTTATTGAGCCTAGCTAACTCAATTTAGGTAAAGTTATTTTGTTAGAATTCGCGACTCTAATGAATGAAGGTTAAGCATGGAGTTCCAAGAAGTTATTTGACAAAGATGCCCAAGATGTATGAATATATGAGGTAAAGCAGCAGCAACAACGATTATGGTGGACAGCAAAGTAGATGTTTGTTTGAGTTAATGTGGCTTGTGGAATAGACTCCCTAGTATGTTATTGTAATAATCATTGTATGTACTCAGAAACTCCAAATGTTGAAGTATGAATGTAAGCCTTGTAAAGGCATTTGAAAGTTCGTGGTGATCTCAAAACCACTTTGTAATGGTTTGTGGTCAGCCTGAAACCATCTTTTGTCACTGTAATGTGATGGTTGGTGGTGAACCAGAAACCATCTATAGAGCCTTAGTGGCTACAGGAGTTGCCCGGTGGTGGCACGTGGAGATTTCTGCTCGGTGGCAGCAGATTTGAGTTGCCCAGTGGTGGCGAATTGGGGTTCCATGATCGGACCTGCCCGGTGGTGGCGAATCAAAGCTTTGTGATCTGCTCGGTGGAAGCAGATCAGTGTTTTGCCCGGTGGTGGCATATTGAAGTTGGCGAATTTGCCCGGTGGTGGTAAATCGAACTTGCCCGGTGGTGGCAGATTGCCTTTGTGGCTGCGTGTACACAGGAGCTTTGTGCTCGTAGGAGCAGGTGGACTGCAGTAACACCTGGCTCGGACTCAGATGATTTTTTCTGAGTAGAAGGGGATTGGTGCGTTTTTCGCACTGACAGCAGCGCCAGGAAGGCAAATTGGCGCATCTGTTAGGCCATTAATCACGCCAATGGGCGCGGGTTTTACGTTCAGGATCGCGCCAATTCACCTTCAAGGGGATCCACGGGATTAGAGAAGTTGTGGATCTGTCCGAGGGCGGCATATTGTGTTTTTGGAGGTTTTGTACATGCAATTCGCCTGATAGTGGTGGATTTGACTATCATGACAAGTAGTCATTAAGGGGGGGAGTTGGAAATAATTAATTCCTACTTGTCTATGGTTGTAATTCTCTAATTGAGGAGTTTGTTCCTACATAATAGGAATAAGCTAGAATATAGTTTCTCCTAGTTTAGTGTGTGGTTGAGAGAATCTCTCAACCACACTACTGTACGTCCAAGATAGAATTCCTATCTTGAAACTATTGGTTGTATAAATATGTGTGTAATTTTCCTCATTCATGAATTAATAAAAAATATATTGATTGTGCTACTTTTATCTCTACCAAAAAATTAGTGATATCATATAAGATTATTATGACAATAAGACAAAATACGACGGATAGTCCAAGCACCACCAAAATCATCCATGCCCGGTAAGAAAAGGAAAAGGAAAGTACACAAACCATGATAGCATGTCCTCAAAATAAAGATGGTTTTTAAACATAATATTAATCCTATGTTCCGAACAAAATCTCTATATGGCTTGTGTGGATTATCAACATACACTTTATATATTCCAATTTATATATATTATTGAATGAGGAAAATACTCATAACTTAATGGAACATGGTCATTTTTCACAGCGAATAATATATATGGGGTCAGTATATGCTACCTCTCCAATAATATATTCTCCAATAATGTATTCGGTCAAATCCAACTGATAACCTATACTACCTCGCTCTAGTATATTCTCCAATAATGTATTCGGTTAAATCGAACTGGTAACCTATCCTACCTCGCTCATTAATAGATAGACAGATAACTACATATGTATTGACATACACATAAAGTTGAGTTGTCGTTAGCGAGATGCGTGTTGAAGCCAGTCACTGGTCTCCTGAATTTTGTCGGACTGTGGGATTAAGGAGTCGGTAGTAAGAATTTAATAATTGTGGTTCTATGTAGCTCGACTTTCCACGCTGACGTGCGCTGCGTGCGCTGTGGCGTCCTTTGGACCGCTGGATAGAAAACCGACATAATTTCAAAACGAGTGTTACGGTCTATCAATTATTTATTGAGAAGAGTCGTTAGATTTTTATTTTGTCATTGGAGTTTGAGGATTGATTATCTTTAATCTGTATTTTTTATTTTAATACAATCTGTAATTAGATTCTTTATAACTTTATGTCAGTTCTACGTGGAAAGTGGCACTGAGTTGCCATTATGACATATAAAGAAAGAAAATGGATTCTTTATAACTTTATGTCAGTTGTACGTGGAAAGTGGCACTGAGTTGCCATTATGATATATAAAGAAAGAAAATGGAGAGAAATTATGAAATGTGGGGGCATGAATCGAATAAAGGGAGATCCGGAAAAAAGATGTGCCAATTTTGGGTCGTCCACAAGAAAGTGGGTATTCTTCTAGTGGAGTGTACGGAGATTTTCCCGAGTCCTAAGTGAAGAAATCATGAAATGTATTGAAAATCTGAGATGAAAGAAAGGGCTCATTACATATATATTTTTTTTAACCATTTGGTAATTGGTAATTTCCAGTCCTAATTTATGGCAGACCTAGGATCAACTCTGATAGCTGCCACTATAACACCAAGAGTAACGGGGGGCTATGGGGGGTTGGGGGTGGTGAATGTGTAAGTCGATATACTAAGATCATATGATTTTAGCAAAGCACCGGGGGGTTGGGGGTGGTGAATGTGCAAGTCGATATACTAAGATCATATGATTTTAACAAAGCACCCGGGCGTTGGGGGTGGTGAATGTGCAAGTCGATATACTAAGATCATATGATTTAGCAAAGCAAGACTCTCGTGCTGCCAAGGCGGGGGGGCGGGAGATGGGAGGTGGTGAATGTGCAAGTAGATATACTAAGATCCTATGGTTTTAGCAAAGCAAGACTCTGGGATGGGGGGCGAGGGGTTGGCGGTGGTGAATGTGCAAGTCGATATACTAAGACCCTATGATTTTAGCAAAGCAAGACTTCCTATGATTTTAGCAAAGCAAGACTCTGGGACGGGGGGGCGAGGGGTTGGCGGTGGTGAATGTGCAAGTCGATATACTAAATCCTATGATGAAAAGAAGACTAGGATTACTAAGATCCTATGATTTTAGTAAAGCAAGACTGGGGGGTGGGGGGTGGTGAATCTACTCTCGAGGAGCGACCACAACAGAGCATGTACTCAATGAGATTTGAACCATGGTCTCTTGAGCTTCGCCCAAGTAGACTTACCGTTAAACCACACATCACTGTGAAAGAAAGTGTGAAAAAGAGGTTTGTCCGATTGTGGGACTTAAGAATTTAATATTTGTTGTTGTGTTTTCAAAATTGATGGCTGTTGTGGTGTGATTTGTACAGTTAGACAGAAAATATGTTTAAAATTTCAAAATTTGGTAATTATTGAGAAACATGGTTGGATTTCTCTTTTTGTAATTACATCTGGTTTAAAAAAACTCAATTATATATAAAGAGTAATATAGTTATCTCAAAAATTATATATAAAAATATATATATAATTATATTTTTAAATTATATATAATAAATGTGTAATCATTTTAATGATATATTTAAATTCCAAGATGTAAGTCACATCGACTTAAAATTTTTTAAAAAATAACAATAATGCATCTAAAAATTAATATACAAGGAATGTGTGTAATTATATTTCATGATATGTTTTAATTCAATTATATTAAGTCACATAGAGTTAAAAAGACCCCATTTATATACAAAAGTGCATAGTCATACCCAATAATATATATATATATATTTAAATATATATAATATTAAATTCATATATAGTTCAACATGTTAGTAAAAGAAAAATAATTATATATAAAAAAAAAAAAAATGACAAATGGTATCCCATAATTTAATATATATATATATATATAAAATGTGTAATTACAATATTGTGAGATATTCAAATTCCAAAAGTTTAATCACATTAATTAAGAATTAATTATATATATAAAAATGACACAATGATCCAATAATTATATATAAATAATGTGTATAATTATATTTATGAATATATTGTGAAATTTAAAAAATGTAACCTACATTAATAAAAAAAAATCAAAATGACACAATCATCCTGATAATTATATATATGTAATTATATTCCTGATATATTGAAATTCAAAAATGTAATCACAATTAGTGAAAAGAAACTCAATTATGTATAAAACTAACATAATAATCCCAATAATAATATATAAAGAAAGTGAAATTTTAGGCTATGGTGTATGAATCGAATAAAAGGAGATCTCGAAAAAAGATGTGTTGTCGGGTATACATTGGATAAAAGAAAATATGAAAAAAGGGAAAAAGGGACGTGTCACGTTGTGGGGGTATAAACTGAATAAAAGGAGATAGTGTAAGTATTTTTATTTCATTTATAGTCTATGGTTAAGCATTTTTTTCCACTTTCTCTATTGTGATAACTTAGTGTAATTGAATTATACATATTAATTTTTTTTGTCTTTTTTATTTTTTTACATGATAAAATATATTTTTGAATTGTTAATATAAGATATTAGGAATTGTAATTATATTTTAATATATGATTAAATAGGTATGAAAATTAATTAAATATTTAGAAATTGAAGTGAAAATTAATTATTTCAAATTAGTAAAACAAAAAAATTATTAAAATAAAGTTAATTTAATGGTTATTAATACATAATAATAATGTTGTAAGTATGTCTTTCGGATTAATTATATAAATAATGTTTTTAAGAAAAAATCTCTAACAAAAAAAATATAAGAAGATGAGGATAATGTACATGTGATGATTCATTGTTCTATATATGAAAAAACAAGGCACATTGCATCATGGAAATTTGAGTAGTTCACGTAGATTGTAGAGTTTGTTAACAAAAAAAATATGCAGCTATATGAAAAATGTTTTAGAACACTACTAAAAGTAAATAAATATGGCAAGTTGAGACATCTTATTATTTAATGCATCTTTTGATTCTATAAATTTTATAAGGTTTCTATAGATATAAAGAAATCATGAAATGTTCTCAAATATTGAAAGACATAATTTAGTTGAAATTCATGAAATGGAAGAAAGTGTGAAAATGTCCATTATAGATTGTGGAAATAGGGAGTGGGGGCTTAATAATTTAATAATTGTAATTCTTTGTTATTAGACTTTCAACACAATGTCCTATTTGGCTTGTTTTAGACGATTGTATAGAAAACAACAATAGAATGTTAAAATGGTTGAAATGAACCATTAATTATTGAGAATAATACTTGATCAAATGTATCAATTATTGAGAAGAATAGTTTATAATTTATATTTGAGGTTGGATTATTCTCCTAAATTTCTCAATATTAATACAACCTATAATTATATTTATACTAGCCTAGATCCATCTTAACTCCAAATCTACCAAGGGTTGAGAGGGATTAAATCTCTTTTGATTCTAAAAGAGGTTTGCATCTCAAGAGATTTGATGTTTGGTAGATCAAGGGTTAAGATGGATCTAGGTTGGTTTTATTGGAGGCTGGAAAACTTATTATGAGCTTGAAAACAATTGCAAATGAGCCGTTCTTTGGATTTCGAATATAAAAGGGTTCCTCTTTGAGACTCTCGTCACCCATATTATTTTATCTGGATGTGAGGTTTGGGATTGCAGTATATCCCGATATTTTTGGAGGAAGATCAAGATGATTCAAAAGAAATATATGACCTACAAACTTAAGATTAAAGGAAATATTCCTTATCCTATCCTCTTGATCAAAGCTAGCCTTTCCCTCATTGAAAGCATGGCTATGTTTAGGTATTTGATGTATAAGAAGAAGTCTTACAACATGGAAGTCAAGAAGTTCCCAAAATATCTTCTAACCCTAGCCAAAATCCCCACATCCGTCTCAAGGATATATGGCATAAGGATGCTCAATCTTGGCTCGACCATTGGGGGATAAAGGAGGAGATCATCTTAGGGAATAAGGATGGTATTAAAAATATTATTACCTCTAAATTTAAGGATAAATGATGGGATGATAAGGAGCTAGAGGGAAAAAGGAAGGTAATATATTATAATGAGGTGATCAAAGCCACCCTTGCTAACTAAAATTATATTTATGTCGACCAATAATAAAAATAAAATGAACATTGCAAAGATAATAACTAATTCTCATGAGCTTCATAGTTAAACAGGTCGTTGGTCTATTCCCAATCACCCTCGGATGAAAGAATGTGTCATCTTTTCGATACGAAGAGGGTTGAATATGAAAAACACATTCTCTCATTTCCAAAACATTTTCCAAACTACCAACCTTCTTGACTTGTTAAGTCAACAAAACTATAGATATCTTGGAGTGCTTCTTTCCCTTCTTTTTTATTATAGAAATAAATTATTAAAGAGTTGCAATTAATCTCTTACTTTTTTAAGGGTCGATACACTACATTGGTCATAGTGGATGTGCATCCACATCATTAATTATATTTAATTATAACTAGCAATTGCACCACATGTTACAAAGGAAACGCCAAAAGCCGATAACATAGGAGATAGTAGTATAGAAGAAATAAGTTCCTAGTAGTCATTGTATCTTAATTTATGAAAATAACATATTGGAAATTATTTATTGACTATTGTGACATGTTTGTCCTTTAGTAGTGCTAAGTTTGGATAAAATTGTTGTGAAAATGATCATTTCTTCTACAATCATTTGCAATCAAACAGAGTACTAAGTAGCAAAAACCAATTTTGGAAAGATGAGTTCCTTTGCAACATGACCCTAAAGAAGAAGTGATTATGGAAAACTAAACAGTGACAATGTTGGCTACTCTCCACCTTCTTCCCTTACCTGAACACCATCAAAAATGCATCGGTCACCAACATCAAAGGGATGCATAACGAACATAAACACAATTGCTTCAAAGGTTGTTTTGCAGGTATTCCCGAATATGAAGCCCGCTAATACCAGTTGAGATGATACCAACAAAATGACATGGGATGTGGAAATCCCTACAAGTAAAATGATAATTATCTTGACTACAATGACAATCACATTGGTAATTTTAAATCTTGTATTAAAAATATTATAAGGTTTAAAACATTGCATATATTAATATCTTAATATATATATATTAATATATAATTAGTCCAAGGTAAAAATTGAAATATTCTAGTCTAATTTGTGTAGAATCTCGTACAAATTTCTTGGAATCATAAGTTTCAGTTGTAAAATTTCTACAATCCTAGTGTCTTAGGGGTAGGGTGTTGAATCCATATATATAGTTAAGAACTCATTTTAAACAACAAAATTAATATTTGGCCAAAACAAATGATCAGATTCCATCAAAAAACTAAAAAAAATAACATGTTTAGATAATACATTTTATAATACTTTTAATTAAAATGAACCAAATATATATGTTTTTGTAGTGTTTTGTAGGTTCAATGTCTCTAGACTTATGCTCATTTTAAGAACCTCTTTTCCTCCATGTATATCTTTTTTTTTCTTTGGGTTAAGAAGAGATACTCAGATAAAGAAGGCCTGTAAAAGTTGTAGTGTTTGAATTTGTCACAATGTTTGGAGGTTTTTTATTATGGGTTCTTTGATACTAGCCTTTATATTCCTGGTATTCTTAATTGATGGTTATTTGGTATATGATATTTTTAGTGAATTTCTTTGTAGGTGATGCTAACACCTTATATATGTTGAATTCTATATTTTTCTATGGTGTTTTAGGAGTATTCTTTCCATTGGTTTTCACAAAATAAATATTCTGAGATGGTTCTCGTATTCCTATTTCTTTTGTTCTCCTAGTTGATATGCTTATCAATTAGTTGATGCCCATATGGGTAGGCTGTGTCCTCCTTTCAGGACAGAGTCTCCCCCCATTTTTTGAGTGACCTTGTTTGATCCTTTTTTATGAGGTGATTTGAATTTTGGAGAGTGCCCTAGGTCACTGGCACTACCACAAGTGAAATTGTAAGCGGATGGATTGTGGTGATGAAAAAATTGTTAATGATGCAAACCTTCCAAAATAAACGTGGGGTTGTGTTGAATTAAGCTATTTTTTTTTTTAGTTTCAAAATAAAATATTTTCAAGGTGGTGGTTATGACATTAGTTCTTTGCAATCAATGATCTTTTATTTTTAAATGATAATATTTGGGTCCATAGAGGTTCTTAGTTTTAAAAAGACTTTAAAAAATGCAATAAAAGCTCATGATCATCAAAACATTCTCGGATACCCGTGTAACATAATCGTATTATTAAAAACATAGAACAAATTTCAAATGAAAAAATTAAACATAGATGTGGAGGATAAAGGAGATAAAATATTCTATTCACTTACAACTCCCTATGCTAGTCCTAGTTTTAATCTCTGCAAATCGATGCGAGGAGGAAACGGGTCACTAGCGCCGGCCTTGTAAACTGGGGTAAAAGGAAGATTCTGGGAAATGATGCAAAAGGGAATCATTTTGCTCATGAAGAGGGACATAATGGGATTTTCTTCATGATGTGAAAGCATTTAGGGTTCACTATAGAGGTCCTCCAGGATCGTGGACAGGGAGTACAGGGATAGTGACAAAATGCTGTGTAACAATCCTTCAGTGCCAATTTCCTGTGGTCACTTTTATTTTGAAACAGATCTGTCAAGGCCTTCCACATTGAAAATGGAGTTTCCTTACCATGGAGGTTCGAGACAATATGATCTCGAACTCCTTCTAGGATAATACTTCCTCCTTTGCCACACACTTTCTCCACTCTGCCAAATCCTGAGCGTCAACTCGATTAGGAATATCATTGTCTATGAATTCCTTAATCTTGTTGTCTTCCAACACTGCCTCCATCCTACCCTTCCAAGAAATATAGTTCAAACTACCATCAAGGGCATATTCGAGTCTCAATTCGTAGAACGACATCCTACTAGCTCTGAAGTGTGATACTGCAAATTTGATTTCTCCTACAAAAGACAAACTTGTATTCTCCTCTTCTATAGTGATTTTAGCTCTAATACCATGTAAAAATTCCTTGTAGATTCAAACTGCAAATTGTAATATGCTAAAACATTTGACTTGAATCTACCATGCTCATCAGCGGAAACAATAAATGATCGATGAACTCACGAAGCATAAAAGAGAAAGAATTTAATCACACATAACACAATAATTTTGTGGGGAAAGCCACAACTAAAAACCCCTACTATCTATATATTGCATTAATCAGAAAATTTGAGAAGATTACAATTCTTTAATCAAGCCCAAGAAAACTTTGCACTATATCAATCTATCTCACTGCTTCACAAACAAGCTCCAGCCAATACTTATCCAAATATGCTTTCTGCCAAGCTCCTATTACTTTAATTGGGAAATTCTCATCCATAACTACGCAATCCATCAATATGACTTCCTCTAATTGCATGTACCATAAATTTAGTTTATATAATTTTACAATTGATAGTACATTGTCCCTGAATTCCAATCTCAACTAGGTCTTTCTCTGATATGACATGCATGAGTTAATTATGAGTGAATCTTCAGTTTATTGGTTGAGCAATGTTAGTTACACCCCACTACTGCAGGTTACACCCCACTACTGGAGATCCCATTAATTCATCCATCATTTGGAACTAGTTTAATTGAATTTAACTCGGTTAAACTTAATTAGAAAAATACAACTCAAAAGAACTCAACTTGGGCCCCTAAAATTTAGGAACTAACCTACATGACTCTAGGTAGACTCCCAACCCGAATTAACTGAGCCAACTAAGTAAAATTAACTTAGTTAACTATTACAAATAGCTATTAGAGTTAGAATTACTATTTAATTTAAGGACAAAATTAAATTAGGATTTCTTGTTGCATTTTTCAACAGTTTTACACTAAAAAAAAGGAAGTTTTCACCTCGAGGTATTTGATCCCTCTCGGCGCATGATATATCTGGTGTTAGATGGATGTAGGCTTGTTATAGTATAAGTTATGTGGAATAAGAAATATTTGCACGAGGGTTATCTTTCTCACCTCCTCTCTATATTCCTTTTCCTTTGGGGTTTGGATTAAATTCTTTGTTGGTAAGCCTAGATGAATCTCTATTTCCCTTTGTGTCTCCAAAGTGACTTTGACCTAGTTTAACTATTTCGTCATTAGAGAAATTTTGAGGTAAAAAATGGGTCCCAAAACAAAAATATACAACCAAAATCAACTTTATAAGAACCAATAGGATTCAATATGATGATGCTAACCATTGGAGATGATTCACATATTTTAGAGTAAAAAAGTGAAAATATTAAAAAATAATAAAAAAAATTACTTTTTCAACTCGTATTTTCAACTTATCTCCCTATGGTTTTACTCAAATTTCGAGCAGGTCCACTCCTTGGATGCAAAAATTGATTCATCATCCAAGGAGTACCTATGTTTCATACTTTCGATGGACCTTGCTATATGAAAAATGAGAAATACATGAAAAGCGTGATTGCAATAATGTTTTTTCATGTATTTCTCATTTTTCATGTAGCAGGGTCCATCGAAAGTATGAAACATGGGTACTCTTTGGATGGGGAATTAAAATTTTCACCCAATAAGAGTTCCCGCTAGAAATTTGAGTAAAATTGTAGGGAGATAAGTTGAAAATACGAATTCAAAAAGTAATTTCTTTTCCCCCTAAAATTTGATGATGTAATGTAATCTTATTTTATTATTTACATTGTTATTTTATAATATTCTTGAGGAGGCCCATTTTAAACCTCAAAAATTCTCTAATGGATTTCCGCCATAGGTCTAGGACATATTCCAATCAACCTAGAATTGAGATGAAATGCCACTGAGGTGAAAGTGAGTGGATTTCCTAGTAGTTGTCACCAGGATCTTTCTGATAGGACTAAGTTTTACCTTCATCGAGAGTTTAAGAAACAATGCAAGGCACAACACGCTTTCCATATTATCATGTCATTGTGTAAAATGAAACTAATGGCGAAAACCTTTAGTTCAACTCGTCCAATAGCTAATCCTAGTTTTGAAAGGATTTACAAATGATGCATATGATGTTTCTTGGATCAACTAATTTTACATAAGAAAATTAGGCTTGCATAGTAATATATATAGATATATATATATACT
>APFE031577418.1:0-10430 GCA_000404065.3 Pinus taeda
GTTGCCATCCTGTGCAAACCAAGTTGTGAGGTGTTGTAGCAAAGACAAGGCGAGAATTGCAGTGATTGTTAATGCCAAAGGTGAAATTCGGTGGGTGAAAGTGTGGGATCTATGATCAAGGAATCAACCCTCTTCTAATTGGGATGTTGCATTCACCTAAATGGTTTTGTAATGGCAGAGGAAGGATGATAGACAAGAAAATTTGGAAGCCACTCCAAGCATTTGGCCTTTGGTAAGCTTTATTTCTCTGAATGCACTATTAATGTCTCTATGTTTCTTCATTGGTATGGTCTGTTACTTGGGTGGTTTGGTGAATTGCATCAGATTTATATGGGAATTTCCCCTGACAAGGAGCAATGAGGGTATCTGGTGATGGGTTCTTTAGGGTCTCATGGTCTTGCCTTAGGAAGGTCCCTACGTGAATTGTGGTTGCACTAAAAGGTCATTGTTTTGGCATTGCTTATGATAGAGAGTGGTGTAGGCTCCTTTAGTGAAGGTAGGTGGGTTCTGGGTGTTGGTGGAAACTTGCAAAACATTGGACCTCGTCTCTGTGTGCTCGACCCTGATTGTGAACGGAGCGGATTTGGTGATGTAGCCTGGAAAATATTTGGGGAAAATTATTCTACAAAGAGTTGGGGAGTCTTGGATTATCCCGTCTCCATGCTTCGCTAAAGAGGTTGCGCTCGAAGGGGAGTGGGACTTCAAGGTCAAGGGTTCATCCATCAGGGGATATTCAAGAATTAGGCAAGGATGACATCCCTCCATAAGCATAGTCTCCAAATAGGGTAGAGATGCCTCCTCCCTTTGACTCGTCGGATGAATGGCTACCACAAATTTCAGTGGTCTTGGACTAGCTAGTTCAGTTTTGACATGATGATAGAAATGAGGCGATTAACTTTTTAATGACCTCCAACATAACTAGTGGCATGTTCTCGATAGGTTGGCTTCCCTCCACTACGAGAAAAGAAAGATAAATGAAAGGCTTGTAAATTTGGAAGGCGGACTAGAGAATACAAAATCTAATGTCCATGATGCTTTTGCCCTCCTCCGCCACCTGATAATGAACAGGCCATCCCAATTTTAGCTCTTCTTTAGGATCAAGGATGATAAGTAGTTGCTTTCGTAGTGTTGGTACTTTTTGGTCTTTTGGGTCTATCTATCTACATTTATATAGTTTGATTTGTCTGTTTTTAATGTGGTTATGTTTCTATCTTTGGGCCAATAAATTTGGTAGGATTAAGGCCTAAAGTTTTTTTATTTAGAGATCCTCAAGATGTAATACTGACATGAATTAATAGAAAAATCAATCTCTCTCTCTCTCTCTCTCACACATTTTAATGTTAATTTTTTTGATATCAATATTTTTTAAATGCTACAAAATCAACTCCATACTAAGAATTAAAAGAATGATTTTTAAATACCATTTGTCAATTGAACACAAAATGAATTACAAATCACCAAATTTCTCTCTCTCATATTTTAATGTTGATTTTTTTGCTATTAATATTTTTTAAATGCTACAAATCAACTCCATACTAAGAATTAAAAGAATGAACTTTAAATACCACTTGTCAATTGAACACAAAATGAATTTTAAATCTCGACATTGTAACAACAGTTTTATTTTTAAAGGCCCTATGTCAACTGCATATTGTTTAGGGAAATAATTGCACATTCTCCTTATGCTAAAACATAAAAAGCATTTATAGTCAAAATTAAATGTGTGACTTTCAATTACTTTATTTCTCTATATAAAATCGATATAAAATTAGGTTGGACATCATCATCATCATCATCATCATCATCATCATCATCATCATCCCAAATTTATCTTTCTATATAATTACAAGTTAAGGTCTCTATCAAAAACCAAAATTAAATAATTAATATATAAGATTTTAACTTATTAAAAAAATCCTTATCTATAATTATATAGAATATTGTTTTCATTATATATAAATAATTAATTTATTACCCAATAAAATTTAAAATCCAAATTTATCTTTCTATATAATTACAAGTTGAGATCTCTATCGAAGACCTGTGCAATAAATATAATTAAAAACCAAATAATTAATATATAAGATTTTAACTTATTAAAAAAATCCTTATCTATAATTATATAATATTGTTATATAATTATGTAAAACAATTTTGTAAATAAATTCATCCTATGAAAACTACATTTAAAGTTCAAAGTGACATATGTAAATAAAATGGTTGTGTTTATCAATATGGAAGATATTAACAATATTTAAGCCGTAAGGCGTTTCCCTTTGAAATGAATTGCCCTAGCTGTTGTCGTGTCCTATTATTCACCGTGGATTTGTGGTGTTAGACGATGGAACAAAATTTGATCGTTGATCAGAAACTGTTCATGAAACTGAAACGGTTCGTGAATTTTCGTCTCGCCGTTCTCTCTCCATGAAACTGAAACGGTTCGTGAATTTTTGTCTCGCCGTCCCTGCTCCACGGCCGTGTACATATTTACCAGCTTCTGCGTCTCTTTGCTTTCAGCGTCCTCTTTTCCTTTCCGTTCTCTGTTCCATTTTGTTCTGTTTTGTTTTGTTATAACTGTTTAAACAAATATTCCATCGACCAATCTAATATTTTCAAGGGGTCATCGCACAGGGACATGGCAATTCTGCAACGTGAATTCAGAGCGATGGTGAGTGCATACATTCCAAATTGTCATGAGTCATTCCAATTTGTCATGAGTCAGAGAAAATCCATTCCTCTGCTATTTTTATTCATTCCACCTTTTCATTTTAAAGTCCAAATTATTGGGATTCGTGAAGTTTTATCCACCCTCCATCCTTAACGAGTTCCTTATACCAAAATTTGTGAAGATCTAAAGGTAAGTATCAACCTCCCACATGCCTCTTGAGATTCCTCCATCGAGAACAAAAGGTATCCTTTGTTTTCTCCCTCTGTGAGCAGACAAAGCGCTGGTTTCCATGGCACTTCTCAATCGCATGTTCCTACGTAAGTCAGTCCTCTGAGAATGAAATTGGTCCACACTGCTTTGGCTCCGCTATGGAGGAATAATGTATTGTGAAGCATCTGTCTCTGTTCCTAACTGACATTAGGCCCATTGTACAGTAATGAGTATATCTATGATGGTTGCATAATCTTGCTTACAGTGTGGTAATATCTTATACCAATATGTGCACTATCTAACTTCCCTTGAAACAGAAACTGCCATTATCATTATTAACACGTTAGTATGAATGTTAAAATTCTTGGCAAATCTTCATCCATCAAACCTATTCTTCTCTGTCCTGACATATGGCTTGCAGCAACTCTATAAGTTTACAATCTAATGAACCACCCAGCAACACAACACAATATTGTAACACAACACAATATTGTTTCACATTTGAATCACCTAGTAAGTTATTGGTGTCTCTTGTTATCATTTGATGAACCCAATGCCTATGTAAATTGTACTTATTTGGATACTAGAACCAGGAACCAACATATTATAACAGGGCGATCAAGAGAGATCCCTAATTTCCTATTGCAATGGCAACATGTGTCTCCACGAGGCTAATTTGGGCCCAACCATTGATATATCTATTATTACTATTACATGGATTGAAATGTGCTCACACAGTAACAATAATCTAAGACACCATTACTGTATGAGATTTTCTTTGTTTGTGGGAAGGGAACCTTCTTCCATGTGGCAATCTGACTAATAAAGTCTACTAATCATCTCTATGGAATTAAGTATGTAATATCTTATGAAGAAACACATACAAGAGAGTGGGAGGAAATCAATAGAGGGGTTGCTCCTTTGCGTTTCGTTCTCCTCGACTCCCCATCTTCGGAATGATCAAGCCCCATTGCAGTTGCCCAACAATGGCACTATCCATACATTGGTGGATCTCAGCCGCTGCAGCTCATTGTACATATTAGTATTGAGATTTTTATTCAGGTCACTACCTTATTCCAGTTCCCCTTATTTTTTTTCTCAGATTTTGAAATAGAATTCCAGTTTAAGCTTGATATTCTACACACCAACTATTACGTGCCTCTATTTACCTACATTTCATTTATAGTGTGGTTCCTATTAAATTTGATTGATTTTTACAGTGATTATAGCTGAGTATCTACAGTTCTCCGTAGCCCTCTTATTTACTCTTGAATTTCCTCCAGATTCAACATGAGGATCTTTTTTTTCCATTGGACTTTTTAACCTCTGGGACATTCCTTTCTCTGAGAGTGAAAATGGTTAGTATTGCTCTGGTTTCCTACGGTGAAGCATCTATCTCCTCTCACTCACTAATAGTAAGCCATTTGTCTAGCAGGAAAAATATAAACACGGTCTGATTATTGCACGATTTACTTACAATGTGATAATGTCTGAAAGTTAAACATGGTCATATGTACAATATCTAACTTCTCTTGAAACGTGAACCATCATGAACACTGTGAAGGCACTAGCATGAATGTTAAGGTCTTGTATAATTCTCATCCATCAAAGCTCTTTTTTTCTCTCCTCATTTATGGTCTCTCCTTGTAAGCTTGCTACTTGATGAGTCACCTAGGAAAACAGAATACAATATTGTTTCAGACTTGCTACCTGATGAATTACCTAGGAAAACAGAGCTTGCTCCCTGATGAATCACTGAGAAAAACAGAACATACTATTGTTTCAGACTTGACTCACCAAGGAAGCTGTTAATCTCTCTTGTTATCACTTGCTAAACCCACTGCCTATGTACACTGTACTTGGATACCAGGAACTAGAAGCTCAATCACATAGAGTTTCAGTCTTCAAGTAAATCAGCATGTGATTATGATATGTTCACTGCAAGCTTTGTCAATTATGATCCCTGATTTCCTATTGCAACGGCTGAAGATGCCTCCACAAACCTAATTGAAGCCTCAATTATTGAAAAATCTATAAAACTTCCACGGGGCCGAACTTGACCAGAGAATCTAAGTTCCAAAAGCCATATTGCACCATACATCAAATAGATGAACTAAGTATCAACAATAGAGCTCTTCAATCCTTAGAGACTTAAAGCATTGGTAGTCATTACATGTCTGGCCGAATGCCAACTGTGTCTAGAAACTACAAGCTTTTGCTTTGAGATGTGGAAAGGATCCATTTTGAAATATGGAAATGATCCATTTCAGGGTTCTCCATGAAAACATTGTATATTTCTTCGCAACAACAAATTTTATTCATTTTATATATCTTTAAAAAAGAAACAGTCAGAAAGCTATCATGAATGACACTAACCTATCATAAGATTTAACATCGTTAATCTTTAAAAGTTATTCGGGGTTTGTATTACTTAATTATTCTACACATCATTTATTCGGGGTTTGTATTACTTAATTATTCTACACATCATTAAGAGCCCTGATGAGAATGTTAAAGGCAATAACACATTACTTTATTTTCCAGGTCATCAACAAAATCTCAAAAAACAATTATACATTACTCTTTTCAACCAAATAAATTCATTTGGCCAATTTATTAGATTGAAAGTTACAACTGAATATTAAATGAAAATTATTTTATTTATAAATATTAAAAAAAATACATATTTATACATTACTTCAAGATAAGAATATTAACATCATGGAAGGATTATAAACCAAATGATATGTAGATTTGCAATCCATTATATAGTGGGATTCCTGTGACAATCGTTTAACATAAATATGTTTCAACCAAAAGTACAGACTACGTGTGGAACCAGAAACTCGATTATGAAAGTGTCTTTTTTAGATGTTGATCCTGCTTTGAGACAGACCATCTAGCCAAAAATTGCCCAAAAGTCTCCGAGAAAAATTCTACTAGAAAAAACTACCACAGATCTACATGGTGGGAAGGAGCACAAAAAGAACACTACATTGTCATCAAAGAAAAATACTCTAGAGAAAACTTTGAATCACAAGAAATCGGGCAAGAAAGAAGCAACTCTCAAGACAAGCAGAAAGAAGGCCCTGCGCAACAACAAAAAAGTGAACTCGACGACCCCTCAAGCATCAACAATTATGAGGATTTGAATACCACACAAAATAAATCTTCATTTAACAACAAAGCAGATCTCCTAGACCAAACTTCTTCTCCGACTATCTTCAAAAGGACGAACACAATAGATCGCGAAACTAAGACACCAATGTCCCAAGAACCAGAAGAGATGAAAGAGATGCAAGATAAAGGAAGTTGGAAGACTTTAAAGAAAAAAAAGAAAGCTACAACACCAATCTCGCCAAGAAAGATGAGGAGCCAGACAATTAAAAACTAAGAAAATTATAGGTCCGATAGACCAATTTGGTCTCATTGGACATTAACTACTATCATTATCATCATCATGATCATCACAAAAGCATTGCCATAATATTGTCATTGTAAGGATAATGGTAAGACTGAAAACCTTTTGTTGTCATCAATTTCAAAAACTAAAATGTAGAAGAACTTCGCTCATTTGATGTAGAGATGTCATTTCTAGTTGCATTTGTATTGATAAGAAACTTAGATATGCTTCATCTCAATCTCCTAGAAGCAACTTCATTTGCCACCAAATCATCTTTGATACTCTCCAACATCTTTACCACAATTGTCATAGTTGGTCTTTCTTATGGGGAATGTTTTGAACAAAGCAAACCAACATGTAGCAAAGATAGTAGACATTTGTATACTTTTTTTCATTAAATTCATCTCCACACACCTCACTAAAAAGGCTACATAATGATACTAACCTGTCATAAAATTTAACATCCTTAATCTTTAAAAGTTACTAGGGGTTTGTATTACTTAATTATTCTACACATCAATAAGAACTTGGATGAGAATGTTAAAAAGCAATAACACATTACTTTATTTTTCATAAAATTTAGCATCCTTAATCTTTAAAAGTTACTAGGGGTTTGTATTACTTAATTATTCTACACATCATGAAGAACCCGAATGAGAATGTCAAAAAGTAATAACACATTACTTTATTTTCCACGTCATCAACAGAATCTCAAAAAACAATTATACAATACTTTTTCCAACCATATAAATTCATTTGGCCAATTTATTAGGTTAAAAGTTACGGATGAATATTAAATAAAAAACATTTTATTTATAAATATTAAAAAAAACACATTTTCTTTTATCTTTTACTTCATGGATAAGAGTATTAACATCATGGAAAGATTATAAACCAAATGATATGTAGATTTGCAATCCATAATATAGTGAGAATTCCATGACAACCGTCTAACATAAATATGTTTCAACCAAAAGTACAAAAATATTGCCATAATATTGTCAGTGTAAGGATAATGGCAAGATTGAAAACCTTTTGTTGTTATCAATTTAAAAAACTAAAATGTAGAAGAACTTTGGTCATTTGATGGAGAGGTGTCATTTCTTGTTGCATTTGTATTGATAAGCAACTTGGATATGCTTCATCTCAATCTCCTAGAAGCAACTTCATTTACCACCAAATCATCTTTGATACTCTCCAACATCCTTATCGCAAGTCTCATAGTCGGTCGTTCTTATGGGGAATGTTTTGAACAAAGCAAACCAACATGTAGCAAAGATAGTAGACATTTGTATACTTTCTTTTCATTAAGTTCAACTCCACACACCTCACTAAAAAGGCTACATAATGATACTAACCTGTGATAAAATTTAGCATCCTTAAACTTTAAAAGTTACTAGGGGTTTGTATTACTTAATTATTCTATACATCATTAAGAACCCTGAGGAGAATGTCAAAAATCAATAACACATTACTTTATTTTCCACGTCATCAAAGAGAATCTCAAAAAGAAATTATACATTACTCTTTCCAACCATATAAATTCATTTGGCTAATTTATTAGATTAAAAGTTACGGCTGAAGATTAAATAAAAATCATTTTATTTCTAAATATTAAAAAAACACATTTTTTTATTATTTACTTCATGGATAAGAATGTTAACATCATGGAAGGATTATAAACGAAATGATATGTAGATTTGCAATCCATAATACAGTGGGATTTCCATGACAACCGTCTAACATAAATATGTTTCAACCAAAGTACAAAAATATTGCTATAATATTGTCATTATAAGGATAATGGCAAGACTGAAAACCTTTTGTTGTTATCAATTTCAAAAATTAAAATGTAGAAGAACTTTGGTCATTTGATGTAGAGGTGTCATTTCTTGTTGCATTTGTATTGATAAGCAACTTGGATATGCTTCATCGCAATCTCCTAGAAGCAACTTCATTTGCCACCAAATCATCTTGGATACTCTCCAACATCCTTACCACAATTCTCATAGTTGGTCTTTCTTATGGGGAATGTTTTGAACAAAGCAAACCAACATGTAGCAAAGATAGTAGACATTTGTATACTTTCTTTTCATTAAGTCCATCTCCATTATGAAAGTGTCTTCTTTAGATGTTGATCCTGCTTTGAGACAGACCATCTAGCCAAAAATTGCCCAAAAGTCTCCGAGAAAAATTCTACTAGAAAAAACCACCACAGATCTACATGGTGGGAAGGAGCACAAAAAGAACACTACATTGTCATAAAAGAAGAATACTCTAGAGAAAAATTTGAATCACAAGAAATCAGGCAAGAAAGAAACAACTCTCAAGACAAGCAGAAAGAAGGCCCTGCGCAACAACAAAAAAGTGAACTCGACGACCCCTCAAGCATCAACAGTTATGAGGATTTGAATACCACAAAAAATAAATCTTCATTTAACAACAAAGCAGATCTCCTAGACCAAACTTCTTCTCCGACTATCTTCAAAAGGACGAACACAATAGATTGTGAAACTAAGACACCAATGTCCCAAGAACCAGAAGAGATGAAGGAGATGCAAGATAAAGGAAGCTGGAAGACTATAGAGAAAAAAAAGAAAGCTAAAGCACCAATCTCGCCAAGCAAGATTAGGAGCGAGACAATTAAAAACTAAGAAAATTATAGGTCCGATAGACCAATTTGGTCTCATTGGACGTTAACTACTATCATTATCATCATCATCATCATCACAAAAGCATCGCCATAATATTGTCATTGTAAGGATAATGGTAAGACTGAAAACCTTTTGTTGTCATCAATTTCAAAAACTAAAATGTAGAAGAACTTCAGTCATTTGATGTAGAGATGTAATTTCTAGTTGCATTTGTATTGATAAGAAACTTAGATATGCTTCGTCTCAGTCTCATAGAAGCAACTTCATTTGCCACTAAATGATCTTTGATACTCTCCAACATCCTTACCACAATTGTCATAGTTGGTCTTTCTTATGGGGAATGTTTTGAACAAAGAAAACCAACATGTAGTAAAGATAGTAGACATTTGTATACTTTGTTTTCATTAAATTCATCTCCGCACACCTCACTAAAAAGACTACATAACGATACTAACCTGTCATAAAATTTAACATCCTTAATCTTTAAAAGTTACAAGGAGTTTGTATTACTTAATTATTCTACACATCAGTAAGAACCTGGATGAGAATGTTAAAAAGAAATAACACATTACTTTATTTTTCATAAAATTTAGCATCCTTAATCTTTAAAAGTTACTAGGGGTTTGTATTACTTAATTATTCTACACATCATGAAGAACCCGAATGAGAATGTCAAAAAGTAATAACACATTACTTTATTTTCCACGTCATCAACAGATTCTCAAAAAACAATTATACAATACCTTTTCCAACCATATAAATTCATTTGGCCAATTTATTAGGTTAAAAGTTATGGATGAATATTAAATAAAAAACATTTTATTTATAAATATTAAAAAAACACATTTTTTTGATCGTTTACTTCATGGATAAGAATATTAACATCATGGAAAGATTATAAACCAAATGATATGTAGATTTGAAATCCATAATATAGTGAGAATTCCATGACAACCGTCTAACATAAATATGTTTCAACCAAAAGTACAAAAATATTGCCATAATATTGTCATTGTAAGGATAATGGCAAGACTGAAAACCTTTTGCTGTTATCAATTTAAAAAACTAAAATGTAAGAAGAACTTTGGTCATTTGATGGAGAGGTGTCATTTCTTGTTGCATTTGTATTGATGAGCAACTTGGATATGCTTCATCTCAATCTCCTAGAAGCAACTTCATTTAACACCAAACCATCTTTGATACTCTCCAACATCCTTATCGCAAGTCTCATAGTCCGTCGTTCTTATGGGGAATGTTTTGAACAAAGCAAACCAACATGTAGCAAAGATAGTAGACATTTGTATACTTTCTTTTCATTAAGTTCAACACCACACACCTCACTAAAAATGCTACATAATGATACTAACCTGTGATAAAATTTAGCATCCTTAATCTTTAAAAGTTACTAGGGGTTTGTATTACTTAATTATTCTATACATCATTAAGAACCCTGAGGAGAATGTCAAAAAGCAATAACACATTACTTTATTTTCCA
>APFE031577438.1:0-14412 GCA_000404065.3 Pinus taeda
TCTCTGGCTGCAAGTATTTCTTAACTTTCATTGATGATTTCTACAGACGCACTTGGGTATACTTCTTAAAACTCAAGAGTGAAGTATTTAACACATTTTTGGCCTTCAAAGCCTTTGTTGAAAAACAATCTGGACATCAAATTCTTAAGCTAAAACTGATAATGGTGGAGAATATGTTAAAAATACATTCATCAACTTTTTGCACCGAAAATGGCATTCAAATGCAACATACTGTTCCATACACTCCACAACAAAATGGTGTAGCTGAAAGGAAAAATCGCACCTTAAAGGAAATGGCTAATTGTATGCTGCAATCTAAAGGACTCAGTCTTAGTTTTTGGGCCGAAGCAATTAATTGTGCAAATTATATAATAAATCGCACTCCTACTAAGGTTCTAAAGAATATCACTCCAGAAGAAGCTTGGAGTTCCATTAAACCAGATGTAAGTCACTTTCGTATTTTTGGAAGTGAAGCATGGGCCCATATTCCAGATGAAAAGCATAAAGCTTTAGAACCTAAGAGTGAGAAATGTACTTTTGTTGGATATTCTGAAGATGTAAAAGGTTATAGACTTATTCCATTTAAGTCCAAAAATGTTATCATTAGAAGAGATGTAAAATTTGATGAAAATAAATCGGCCTGCGAGCCTAGTCCGGCGGATGTGCCACCTCTTCCTATCTCTTCTACTTTTGAAAACATTTCTTCTTCAGATGATGAAAGTGAGGATGATAATCCTCCACCACCTTCTCAGGATCCTCAACTTCCAAGATGGGTCCGTGCTACTCGGGATGCAGCAGGTGATCTTGCCGGTGATCCTACAGATCATCGACGTACACGTTCTCAGTTTGAAAGAGCCTCTTCTTTACTGGCTCAAGCTCCAGTAAATCATGATCCTGACACTTTTGCAGAAGCTTCAGGCCATCCACATTGGGAAGCAGCTATGAATGAAGAATATCATTCATTTTGGCAAATGATACATGGGATCTTGTTCCTCTACCAAAGGGACGCAAACTTGTTAGATGTAAATGGGTTTACAGAACCAAGTATGGACCAGATGGGAAAGTTGATAAACATAAAGCTCGTCTTGTTGCTAAGGGCTTTTCACAGGTTGAAGGCATTGACTACACTGAAACCTTATCCCCTGTTGCCAAAATGAACTCTATCCGCCTTGTTCTTTCCCTTGCTGCCTCTTTAAAATGGGAAGTCCATCAGATGGATGTTAAATCTGTAAATTCCTACAATGATCTAGGTATGTTTGAAGTCAGGAAGTGCAGCGAAGTTATAAGTAATTAATGACATATACGTTGGTTTGCTTTGGTGAAGTTGCGTATACACGTTGGTTCGGCTCTTCCAAGTAGCGTATGCACTCTGATGCATGATTTTTGATGATACAGTTAGATCTTAACATTGTTGCAGAGTTCTATGTTCTGCTCTGTGTTCTGGTGACTGCAGTTTGTTGACAGGGTTTCAGTGATTCAGTATTGGGTGATTCAAAAATTGATGATGCTAATGTTGATTGATTGTGTGCTTTAATGATATTGATGGGTCCAGTATGAAAATTGGATGAAAAGTGGCCTTCAGATTATGGTGTTGTGCTTCAGGAGTATCTAGTCTGAAAATTTATGAAACGTGGTCCCTGAAGAAAAGAGAAGGTTGTAGCCTTCGGTAGGTCAGCACCTACATACTAGCACATTAGCTAGTACAAGAGCTAAGGGGGTTGTAGCTCTCTTCCAGGAGAAGCTGGAGAATGAGAGAAGGTTGTAGCCTTCTGTAGGTAGAAGCCTGCATATTGGTATAAGACTGCACCAGTACAGAAATATTGTAAAAGAAAGTTTCTTATTAAAAGAAGATAGAGACGAATTGCAGCAGGTGGTTTTCACCCACATTGGGTTTCCACCTTATATCATGGTGTTCACGTGTGCTTCTTGTGTGTGATGATCTTTTCTATTTTACTGCACCTTTTACTGTTCATATGGTTAATGAAGTTCTGATGCACTAAGTAAAGATCAAAATTTAATGGATTAACTAAATCATAAGGTTACCAGATATACGCTAGTTTCATTAGACACAATTGCATGTACACATGGGTTCCCTTATCTAAAGTAGTGTATATGAAGCTGAGTATGGAAATGAAAAAGTTTTACTGATTTGATAATACTGATTCACCCCACCTCTCACTTTTTTTTCCAACAATAGGCTCTTTTATCTTATCTGTTTATTGTAGGAAAAGGTTAAACATCTTTACTTCAGTTGTTCTAAGTGTGACTACCCACTTAAGGAAGATATACTTATCCATAGGTATAAATTCTGTATAAAAATTGGTTACCATACTGGGGAACGACCATTGTTCCCAATAGTATGCCATTCACATCAGTAAAAACATCATCCATGAGAGATAACACAAAATTACAGTCATGTCACAGTGTAGTGAAAATTCAGGATAAAATTTCCCTATGCGCAACTCTTTTTGCAGAGCCATTTTGGAGGCCTTCTCGGTGTCCAAATTGGGCCTAAAATAGCTTTTTGGAAATATCTTCAAGTCTACTTTCTATAACATCTTGAATTATGTCAATTGGATTTCATTTGACCCCTCAAAAACTAATTCTTCCAAGACTAGTTCTGTGGCTCAAAAAGAAGGCAGAAAGGTCATTTTTTGAGAGTTTTTTGGACCTTTTGGTTGATCAATTCTGCCCCAAAAGCTTAGTATATGCACAGGGTACATGTACTCATCATTTTGAATCCAAAAATTTTGACCATTTCCTCATTGGATGCCCCTAGGAAAAGCGCAACGCCAGTGGCGATGTGCATAGAGCCAAAATTTCTATGTCAAAAATTGCTAAATTCTCCAAAAGGATAAAATTATTCAAAACTTACTCAAAATTTGTGGAGAACACCACCATCAAGTGTATTGGTTAGCCAAGGAAGCTTCAGCAAGAAACCTAAGTCCATCACCCTCCTTTTTTCCTTTGAGTGCTTGTTTTAGCCTTGTCTTCATTTGTGTGACCCTTATGTTGCAAATCTTGTTCCGGGTCCTGTAATGGCGACCATGTGCCTGATGATTTGATTGTCCTTATTGGACTTTTGTAGTAGCTTATCCAAATGCAAATTGATCCTACCAAGCCAATTTTCTCTATCCTCCTCAATCTCCTTCTCAAGCCTCTGTTTTGTAGTCAAGGTGGTTGGGGTTTCCTCTTCTTGCATTACCGACTTGCCTTTGTCACCTTGCCTCTTTGCTTTGAGAAGTTCCAACTCCATGAGGAATTGTTTATCACTTAGCTATTTGTTCTCTTGCTTAAGGTATGAACTAACATACTTAGCTCTTGCCAAGTTGTCCATCAGTGCTTGGATCTGTGCATCTTTTTCCCTTATGGTTATATTTCCATTTGTTGCCTCATCTTGAGCCTCCAAGTCAATTATCTCAATGCCATGATGGATGTGTGGCTGTTCTGGTTCATCATATTCCCTCAAATTAATTTCCCTTTCCTCTTCATCATTGAGGCTTTCCTCCAGCATATTTTCCTTCCCTTTATGCACCCACTGCACCTGTTGTACCTATTGTGTTGATGAAGAAGGCAAAGCCCCTTCCACAGTTTGTGGAGAAAGCATTTGCCTATGAGCTGATGAAGAAGGCAAGGCCCCTTCCACATCAAGTGGTGTAAACACTTGCCTATCTACTGCAAACAACTTTCTAGCCCCTCTTTGATATGTTTTGTAGGCTTCTGGCTTCTCATCAACTATAATCTCTTTAGTCTTCTCACCTTTCTTTACTTTGGCACTGCTGGAAGGCCTTTCTACTTCTTGGGGCATCGGTGGAGGAATCTAAGGACCATTGAAGATGTTATATTAGCAATGAATCTATCCCCAGAGACATTGAGGAGGTTGAGATGATGTAGCACAATCATCTTAATCAAGGAGTAGTGATAGATACTACTCGTTTGCTAGCTGTATGACCTTTTCTGTACAATGTAAGCCATCTTTTCAATGTTCCTGAATAATAAATACGGGATGTTCAACATTTTCACTCTTGTGAAGTGCATAAGAAGCCTAATATGATAGGTGCATAATCTAGAAAATATGCTCTCACGTGTAACATACTTCATAATTATCCTCATCATAGGGACATACTTGTATAAAAGGAACCTGAAAGGAAAGGTCCTCTTCTTTTCATTCCTGGACCTGGAATTGATTTATGGCTCATAGTAGTGCTCATCCAAATCTTGTGCCTTATACCATTTTCCCCCCACATTTGGAATCCTTGTAGCATCAGCAATGATGGAGGATGAAACTGTAAATGTCACCCCGACAAGAGTTACCTTGTAATCACGGATATTGGCTACAAAAAGACTGGTCAGCTCAGGATTATGTTGAACTCTTTCTGCCTGCTATCAAAACTCATAACACCCTAGATGCCTAAAACAAGAGGCAGTCATATGAGAAGCCTGTAACTCTCTGATGTTTGATGGTTCCTCTCTGATGATTTTTCCTCCCTTATGTGGTTTTCTCTGATGTTTAGGTTCATCTCCCAAGCTTTCACTGCCACTATTTTCCTCCTTCTCATAATCTTTATCCTCTTTGTCCATGTTTGTTGAATTTTTAAGCTTTGAAACCCTAAAGAAGGTAATCAAGAAGTGAGTTATGGTCAATAGGGATAGGGTAAGGGGAGAGGAACTTATGCAATGTAGGATGAGATATATATGATATGAGAGTGAGAATGAGGGTATTTTTGGTAGGGACTATTTAGTAAATAAGGTCTTAAGGATTTTTTTTTGGGGATTAGGGTATAAGGGATTTGAGGGAATTAGGGTATAAGGGATAGGTGGAGGATTTTTTGAGGGAATTAGGGTACAAGGGATAGGTGAAGGGATTTGTAGGCAACCTAGGGTTTGAAATTTTAAATAGCAAACCAACTTCAAAATCATGAATTGAATGCTGAAAGGATAGTTCAAGGAGTGCACTTACTTGTTTAGAAGATCTAGGTGGCAAAAAAGCAATTTGGATGATTGATAAGGTGGTTTTGGTGCTTGCTGGCCCTATGTGCAATGCCTTGTATAGGTGCACACAGCTCCGGCTCTATGCACAACACCATGTAAAATTGCACTGGCAAACCGGCCCTATGCATAGCGCTTCGTCCCTATGCGCAGTGCTCTATCCCCTATGCACAACGCCTCCTCAATCCTCTCTGTGTGCAGCACCTCCTGCTCTATGTGCAGCGCCTCGCCTTTGTTCAACCACCAATTGGCTTTAATTTACTTCTCTCCTTTAACTCTATTCTTTCTTTTTGTCAAATGAATATGATGAATTAGGAAAAGGAGTTATAAATCTTATATAGAGGGTGATTTTGACTTTTCTTTAGAAAAAACCCACTTTCTAATGTTTTTTGGAACTTTTTCTTTCTTCCAAATATTTGTTTAATACCTTTCTCTCTTTGTCTCTTTTCAGGTGGATGATGCTTGGATTGAACTAATTTATTCAATGGATTCATTTTCTTACAGCAAGGAGTAGTTCTTGGGCAACCTATGGGAACACTTATTACATGAAATGACTTGAATTACATCAAAAAAATATAAATCAATTAAAATACTCTGTTTTCATCTCAAAAACATGTTTTTGAGATGAAAACAGAGTATTTTAGTGAAATAAGATCTTTGTACAATAACCATGACTTATTAGCAATCACTCTTTGTTTATTGGTCATCCTCATACCTTTGATGCCCTTTATTTACACTTGAAACTATGATTTTGACCTTAGAAATGAACCCTAAGACCTAATGGAAAGACACTTGCCTTGAATATAAAAATAACATAATTGAAACCATAACTGAATGCAATAGGGAGATGGGTCAAGGATCAAATCTGCTCTTTGCATTTTCATTTTAGGTGTTTCATACTGACACTAATAGCTTCTTTCACCTCTCGTAGCGCTTCATCAACACCGTCAAACCCGTCCTCAAAACTGAATGTCATCATGAATCCTTCGTATAGGATATCCCATTCACCTGTACCATGGCGGAGCTCTGTTTCTATATACCAATTCATTGGGATAACATCCAGGGTATGGCAGAATAGGTGCACCCACTTAGGTTGGGGATTTTTTCCATAAGCGTGTGTCCATTTGGCTAGATGTGCACGTGGATCATTCTGTCCATCGTACTTGTTTGTCAGTCGCATCTTAGGCTTCCCAAACTATACTCTCATCATCCTCCTACATTCACGCCAATCATCAAAACTTCCCTTGTGCATACCCCACCATCTTGCGAGCGTATCACATAGTGCCCAGTCCAAGGCTTGGAAGCGTTTCTTTTCTGGAACCTCCCTTTACAATGCATCCAAAAAGGTATCTACCTCATTTAAACCATCATAAATAGGTAGATTTCTTACCTCTGACGACACATAGCACTGTTGCAATTCAGTGTAGTTACTTCATGTAACCGATTGTTCCAATGTTCTATTTCTTCGCCAAAATCTGAAGTACAGGAACTCTCGCGCTCCCATGTAATCCATCCATCCACGGTGGGATTCACCCAACCTTGGTCTCACGCTCTTACCTTATAGATGCAGTCTAGATCATCATCACTCTCATAATCGCCAACTGGTTCCGTATAGCGTGATCCTTCAGCAAGATCCAGGGGTATTATTACGCGCAGTGATTTCTTCTCAAAGATCATTTTTCGCTTCTTTATATTGATTACCCCATTCATATCAGTAGCCCAGTCAATTCCCAGGAATGCAGGGTAGGGATATTTGTCATCAACAATCTCTATTACTTCAAAATCTGCCAGTGCGCTCGCTCCCTCAATATCCACGGTCACTCCCTACAACCACCCCATGGGTATGATTTTTAGCTGATTTGCAATCCCTAGCTGAATCGGAGACCATTGCAATGCAGGTCTCCCCATTCGCTCCCATGTCTATTTCGGTAGAACATTCGCATCTGATCCTAAATCCAGAATGACTTGATCCATTTCGTATTCTCCAATCTGCGCAGTGAGTCTCGTTTCACACCCCATCCTTGTCTTATGCTTATCGATCTTTCGGACTACGTGTGGTTCACCTGGTGGGGTCCCAACACATCTATTGATGAGTTCTTGTAACACTTTCAGAGCCTTACTGTCGCACAGTAATTTCATACATGTTTTCAGGAAAGTTATGAGCATAGAGGGGTCCATCTCCAACTCAAGTTTATCCTTGCTTTCTAAGGTGGAGACCTCAATGAATATCTTCTTAGCTTCCATGAAGGCTTCCCGAGCATGCTCCAAATTGAACTCAGTCCCTTTCACGGGGCTTTGCAAACCCATATACTGTCTTTCGACTATTTCCCCTTGTCATCTCCCATCGCAATTCCACTTTGGAGCACTATATTTATGTTTGGATCTTCCTTGTGCGGTTCAGACCTCATTATCTACAAGTTCTGAGTTGAGGGAGGTGGTAGTGCCCCTTTGTCACGTATCCTAGCTATCAGCGTAGGACAATATTCTGTTTCATGATCAAATAGTGTGGAATACTTGCACGACGAGTGCATTGGATTAGTGCAATTGCAGGCATAGTGTCTTGTTCCTCTGCAATTGTAGAAAACTAACTTTCCTCGACCTCTACCAGGTCCTCCTCTGGCTTGATCTTGTTTGCACCCCTGAAATCTTTTCCACACCATCCCAACATTCTAGTCAAGGGGCCCCGTTTCAGCCTAAACCCTATAGGCGAGAGTTATATCCATCATCAATTTATAGCTGTTGTAAGTACACTCATCATTCCCTACTAACCTACAAAAGTTTCAGAACAACTGTTGCGGTGTTTGCACATACTTTTGTAACAAGTGGTAGTTATATGTGGCATGTTTTCCGGTTACCTGATAGATAGTGCACCATAAAGCAGGCACCGCACTAGGTCCTGTTTGAGCTTCTGACCTTAAAGGCATTGGTCCTCCTCCTGCAAGGTAATTTGCAAAGATCAGGCAGTGGTCTTTATCATGACCCTCAATTTTTAATTTCAAACACCATACCTCCTCAGGTACCTCTGGTCGAACCGTCTTGTCCTGCTTCAGACTTTGCATCTCAAGGCAAATATTCTGCAACTGCGCGTGGATCTGCTGAACTCATAGATTAGGATCTTGCATCGGAGTCTCATGTAGTCTCATGGAAATATCCAAGGCCTCTACCTAGGTTGTTATCTTTTGTTGCGACAACAAGCTCCTTGAGTGGGGTAGTAGTGAAGCCACAAACCACTCACGATGTTTTCCATCTGTCAAATTCATATTGGCTTCACAGGTTTGACACTTCAATCTTTGATCCAATTCCCACAGTGTCTCACCTAGTCACATCGTGATCTCTTTGAAGCCCACAATTGATTGTGCCTCGGATTTAGACCTACTAAATTTCCTGTTTAGTGCAGCATGGATGACTGCTACTCTAGCATTTGGGTTATCATTGGAGTAATTAATGTACCAAGTTAGCGCACAATCCTACAGAGCACTAAACAGTGTCACTTTATTTATGTGATCATCTGTGACACCTTGAGCTTCCCATACAACCCTTACAACAAACCAGAATTGGTCTGGGTCCTCATTTCCCAAGCCTTTGAACAAAGGAAACTTCACTATGTTTTCCATACTAAATCACGATGGAGGTGGTACGGGTGAAGTTGGAGGTGATGGTGGAGAAGACAGAGGTGGTGTGGGCAGAGGTGGTATTCACAAGAATCCTTGTCTTATCAATTGAATTGCACTTCGTAGAGAGACCTTCACTATCCCTTCTTCATCCCTTCATGGAGGTGAAATCAAGGGGCTATACTCCGGACCCTTATTTCCTTCATTCTTGTAAATTTTTCCGCTTCATGTAGTCCCAAACATCAAGGTAGCTGCATAACCTGTTTTTCATACAACAACATTTTAATCCAAGTATTCAAAGATTTTACGTACTTACCTCGTGGTCCTTTGAAAAAGCGTCGCTCTAACTCACTATAGTTGACTAAGGTGTCAACCATGATTCAGTAACAAATCCTCCTATGATGCAATCGAGCCAATAATCAACAGGGCACACAATAGTATCCTCTAATGCTTCCAACCTTCGCACTAGCTCTGGGGTCCACAAAATAGGACCGTCAAGTTTCCACCCTCCTTGGCTATCTACTAGCTTCGTGATCCACTCATATAGCTCAGTAGGGAAGGAGGAAAAAAATATTTCATGGATCTCCGTATACAGGTATCGGTCCAACCATTGTTCTTTTGATAGTCGCAGGTTTCTGTTTTCTTGTGCCATGAACTCGTGAATCCTTATGTCCAACCAACCTTCAATTTATTTCTTAGTTGGATTCCAGTGATATGACACCACACCTCTCTTATGCAGATTTTGGTCCCGACAATGGAACCATTTGTTGGCTTGAGGGGGCCTGACCCAGTTTCAACATTAGTTAGCCAAAGAAATCCCTACACTAATGGCCCTTTCGGCATCAGCCCGCGGAGCGTGAACTGAAGTCCCACCTGAAGTAGTATGTGGGGATGCTGGAAAGTTTCTAAATCCTTGAGATGGTTGTGCTGTCGGTTTATCCTGGTTATACCTGCCTGCGTGTAGGTTGTTGAGACCTTTATTCCACCCTTCAGCACCTTCACGAAAGGGTATAATCGACTTTCGTGCAACTCTAACCCAGGGTTGCAGTACTTTCGCGGAGCTAGGGAAGCAAACTGCAATATCTCCCAAACTAGGCTAAGTGTCTTGCTTATCTTATTAACCAATTTTAGTTAGCTTCACGTAAACATATGTTCTTATTAACCAATCTTAGTTAGCTTCATGTAAACATATGTTCTTACTTGCGTTCACTTAATTGATACATTTACATACATTTGCACATCATATAAGCATTATAAGTGAAATTCATACCCAATATAACAGATGTATAAATAGGAGATAAAGATGCAAAAATTATGGAATACTTTTGTTTATTGATAATTCTGTGTTGACTTATGGGGGCCTAACTCAGGTTCAGATTTATTTAGCCAAACAATCCCTACACTACTGGCCCTTTCGGAATCAACCCCCAAAGCTCGGATTGAAGTCTCACCCGAAGCAGTATGGGGGGATGTTGGAACCAAGTTTCCTCACCCTTGAGATGTCTGAGATGTCGAATTAGTCCAACTCGATCTGTCTTTGCACAGGTTGTTTCACGCATTGTTCCAACCTTCAATACGTTCACAATCTCTTATAATCATCTTTCGTGCAGCCCTAAATAGGGGCTGAGATGCTTTCGCATTGCTAGGGCAGCGAACTACACTATTTCGCCAAACTACACTGTGTATATTACTTATATTCTTAACAGATATTAGTTAACTTCACGTAATTAGATATTCTATCTTGCATTCACTTAAAAGATACAATTATACACATTTGTGCATCATATAAGTATTAAAAGTGAAGTTCATACCCAAGATAACATATACATAAAACAGGAAATGAGTACATAGAAATGATAGGAAACTTCTCTTTATTAGTACTTCCAATTGTTATAGACTCGACTCGCCCTACGCACTCAGCTGCAGGAGTCTGCGCACTTAGCTGTGGACTACTAGGCCTCTGTGCACTCAGCTGCAAAGCCTTCTCCTACTCTACAACCCAAAACTAGACTTTGCTCCCAAGATCTATCTCTCATACATCATATGTTCATCTTTTCTTATCCCTTATTGATCTCTTACTACTTAGAATCTCACTCTATTGATACAATCCCATGGTCTACAGACCATGGGTAAATTTCTACAGTTGACATTACAATAAAAAAACTAAGGGCGGACAATCCTATGACTCTTTTACAAACTACGCACTCCGTGCCCACAAAATGTGGAGTATTTACATTGAAATTACAATCTTTGATCAAAATTTGGGCTCTAAGCCCCAAAACTTCCCTTGGGGGATCTCATGCACAACAGGCCCCCAACACAAACATTGTGACTCTCCCTCGATTCACTCTGTTGGTGTAGAGATCTTTGCATGAAGAGCTCCCAACTCTGACTCGATCGCTGCAAGATCGACAGCGCACTAAGCAGCTACCTACTATACTTCCTCGTCGCGTTGTTTAGTTACCGTTGTGACTAAACTGCCACCCTGGATCCTTCCCTGCATTGCTTGCAGTTGCGTGAGCTTTGCTTCAATGGAGGTTGTAATGGTGTACGCCTCATCAATCCATGGCTGTAAGCATGCCTTCAAAATTGCTTCCTTATGCTGAGAAGCATCCACCTGCTCCTTGAGTGCTTTAGCTTGCTGCATCCTTGCGAGCCTCTGTGTAAGGTAAACCATCTATGCGGTCCCTTTTACTTTGTCATATCTTTACTATAGCTCGCATGCCTTTGTCTCTAGGCACTGTATGTTCAGGTCCTCCTTTAGGGTGGTGATAACCTCGAACGACTGCTCGAATAGCTTTGTACAGTCTGTCACTGCACTATTAACCTCCGCTATTGTTGTTGTAATTGTGATGGCATGCTGCTCCTTAACCTCCAACAAATTTGAAGGTTACGTCTTCAATTGCAGTTCTGTTATTTAAAGGTTCAGCTCCATCTGAACCCTAGCCATTTCTTCCTTTGCCTCATGCACCCCTGCTACTAATTTTCGGACATGCACCTCCACTGATTCTTCTGCTTAGATGGCCAATTTCAGGACCACCTAGTAGGCTTCCTCCACCACCTGCACCATTTGTCTATTATGTGCCACTACCTCGTTGTGCTGCAAGCTCAACTATTCCATGTTGATGTGTTGCTCGTTGATTACGTAGAGCACGTGACCCTCCCTAGCTCGTAGTTCTACAATAACTCCATCCTACAAAATATAGAGTGTCTCCCGAGGGAGCACATCTACATTTAATATGATTCCCTTAAACCCATTGAACATAGGCCTATCGGCCTCATTTTCTGTAACGAATGCTCCATCTAGCAGCACTATGGTGTTGGTCATCCGGGCGCACAACATTTCCTCAGTCGTGGATGTGCCTACTATGAGGTTGGCTGATACAGTGTCAGCCTATGGAGTGTGCACCTACAACTCCTGTATCTGTGGCCAGAGAGCCCCCAATACCATCTGGTGTTCCTCCTCGAACTATTGGAGGGCCTTCACGGTGATGTCCCTCACCATCTCACCAATGTTGTGTAGAGCCCCCTCAGTGAGGGTGATCAAGTTGAAAGACGTATTTGAAGCCTTTGACTTCTTTTATGGCCCTACCTGCTCTCTTGGGCACAGACGTTTTAGTTGAGTGGACGATGTATGCAGGTCCATGCCACCTTGCTCTATATCGGTCTCTGGCTTAGGCGAATGCAACTTCTATCCTTCGTGCTCTTCCTCTGCTACCTTTTGTTGCTCTTCAGCCAACTTCGGAGAGTCGTGTGCCACCTCGGCCTTAGCTGCTGCTGCTTCATTTCTCTGCTTTTCTACCAACTGCACCATCCGCAGTTTCACCTATTCCTTTTTCCACTATGTGATGGACTTCTTTGCTTCCACCATGGAGCTGGTTGGGGCGTGCCACTCTGGCAGCCACGACTCAAGGACCATGAAGATGACATCGTCTATCGCTAGATAAGGTAACTCGCACCATGTCTTCATGGGGTCCTTCCGCGCCCTAATGTAGACATGGTGAAAATCTGCTTTGAACTCCGCGAAGCTCTGCAAACTGTTGTAGACCATGTGCGATAACCGATAACCGCATCTTGTAATTAATCCCCATTTTCATGTTCATCTCCATGAGCACCTAGAATATTTTGTTGTCCCTTATCCTTTGTGCATCCCTGGTTGCCCACAACGAAGCATACTTTGTTGCCTCCAGAAGGTCCTGTGTGATTTTCGGGAATTTGGCTATCTTCGGGCAATTCCCATGCCACCAGTATTATGGACAACAGAAGCCACGATAATGAAAAGTTTTTCCCTGCTCCTATGCCTCGCGTCATTTGTCAAGGAACTCTCTGCATAAGTAGTTTTCCCAGTTGAGCAGGACTCCTTCTACGCAATGCGCTGCTAGTGCAACCATCGGCGCGGGCACCTCATCCGCGTGACACTTCCGCATAACCTTCCCTACCAATATCTACATTGTGCCTTTAACTACAAGGTTGTTGATGTTGGAAATCGCGTACCCTCTCTTCTTCTTCTCCAGCTTAAACTTCTTCTTCATGGCCTATGCAATGGCCAAATCATCGCTCTTTCCCTCCAAGATGTTTAATGGGTCCTCCCCTTTGCAAGGGAGTCAAGTAATTTTGTGAATCAAATGGTATGTGATGGGGATGGGCTCCTCTAGCCACAAGCACCCATCATGTACCAGGCAAAGCAGTTGGTTGATGAAAAAAATGGTCACTGGGGCTTGATGGTAATGTAGAACCCAGAGCAAGTTTAGCAACCCTGCTTTCTCAACTCCTCTCAACTATTTACACAGCTCCAATTCTATGATTTCGGTCGGCGCATCTTTATTCTGCTGCATGAGCTGCGCGGTCGCGAGATGCGGGAACTTCCCATGGTCCGCAAGATACCAATCCTCAAACTTTAGCATGGGCACTCGTCCCAAGTGTGCTCCTTCAAACATAATGTCATCAGGGAGTAGCGGAGTTTGCAGAGAGCTCTTGCTCTCATCTATATCTTTGGGCACCTTTGCTTTACCCTTCTATGGAGGAACATATGCGGGCAACCTGGTAAGAGGGTCCACACCCTGGGTCTCAACCTCCATTTCTATATCCTCCTCCTCTACCAAGATTTCTTTGAATTATTCCTCTCATCGACCTCCAAATTGATAGCCTTCCCCTTTTATTCCATGGTGAGCATAGTCCTTAGCGGATTTCTAAGTGATACGCGCACCGATACCATGGATTGGTTGTCTTTCTTGGGTCTCGTCATGCATGGCGATTTATGGATTTCTCCGACTATCCCGACACTTCTGGGGCTTCCACTTCCATAATGACCTGTGCAGCTTCCTCGATGGTCATTACTCCATTATCCATAGCTTCTTTAGGTGTTGCCATAGTGCGATTCCACAAGTCTCTCAACATCTCGGGTAATTTCTCAAGCAACAAATTCGCCTTCAGAAGATCAAACAAGTCTGGGTTCATGAGTGTCTTTGTAATTTATAACAACTTTTGGATTTGAATTCGACCGTTCCCTCCATATTCAGTCCATTAATGCTCGATTGGTGGCAGATTTGCAAGAACCTAGCCCATAAAGTTTGCCTTAAATGCCTGTCACCTACTCCATTTGGTCTCAAACCAAGCATCACATCGTGAATAGTGACTGTAACAGTCACTTTCCAGCTAACCCGCGTGGCAGCGCAGCTACCCTCGCATTGTCACAGACCCTGGGACACTTCACTACTGTGACATTGCAAAATCCCCAGGCATAGTAGTTTATAGTCCCGCGCCTCCTTTCAGCTGCCTAGAGCACTAAGACTATGCTTCTATCAGCTAGTCA
>APFE031577443.1:0-11013 GCA_000404065.3 Pinus taeda
GGGGCTCCGCCCCCCCTCTAACCCCCCGGTTCACTACGTAGGTTAGTCGTGGAAAGAATATAACACAACCCAACAGTATCTAGACCTAGAGATCCATGGATGCAGAGATGGGTAGATCTTATGGCTAGACATGCTGGTCAGTCATTGATCACATTTACCCCTACATTCTTTGAGTGGTTTGATCGACAGGATATGGCCTTCGGAGAATATCCATATTTAGGAATGGATTTCCATGGTGATCTAGATTTGATGTTACCAGTTGGAGAACAGTGGAGTGCTATAGGTAAATTGTTTCACCAAAGTGTTTTTTATTTTAAAGTTTCTATGTTTTTTTGGTGTGTTTTTTTATTATTTCCAAGACTAAACAAAAAAAATTTTGATGTATGCAAACGTTGGACCTGTTCGACCTGTGGGGCACCAATGAGAGGCAGGTGGGTCAGCACAAAGACCTGTTGGGAGAGCAGTTCTCCGAGGCTTAGACTTAGCCAAGACATTGGCTGAGCTACAGGATCACATAGAGGGTTTGACCCTAGGCATTCCACTTGTCCGGATCAAGGAGTTTCCTATGTGACTGCAGCACCACACAATCGGTGTGACGAATCATTGGATGAGACTTTTACGTATGATAGCACAGGTTGTGACCTGTTATCATGAGAAACACTAGTCTACTTAGATGTTTTTTCATACATTTTGAGTTTTTAGGCCAGATAACCAATTTTTGTCTTGGACACAAAATATTTGTAAAAACTTTTAAAACAATCATCTATTTTACTTTAAGAGTTTTATTATGGTTAAGTGATGAAATCCTATTCAATGATGATGTGAATTGAAAATATTTATTTTACATATGTCGCAAATATCTATTTAACACATAATTTGCTAGAGAATCAGTTAATGTGTTTAGATTTCTGGAAATATGATGATATTGAATAAACTCAAAATACCTTTTCAAAATATGAACTCTCAGGAACATGCAATGAATTGTTGGGTTTCGAATAGTATAAACGCCAATAAGTTGTAGTACAACAAGTTGTGAGTCTAGCCTAATGATGATTTGACGTATGCCAAGTTAAATGGCATCATAGAGGAGTTCAATCAACGTGCTATACTCAGCGATATTGTTTGTCGATCATCCAATACATATCCCTCTAAAACTCACTAAATCACCGCTTGGAGCAAAATTGGCCCATGCTACAGAGGATAAATTTTGTGTACTACGCCTAGCCCCATCGGCGTAACCAACAAATGGTTCTGAAAAGTTTGACATCTGCAACAAATGCAAAGTGGATTACTTAACCAAAATAAGAACTCTAAAAGAAACACACACATACATGCAATCAAAGCATATATACAGTGAGTTTTACTACACTTAACTAAGCATAATAATGTTTAAGGTACAACCCATTTCGGGGCTGCAATAATGAAATCCCATCATAGTCCACTAACTCATAGGCACCTTTCGTCAAAACATGCTTAACAATATAAGGGCCCATCCAAAGCTGTTCAAATTTTCCTGCCCCAAGTTTATCAGACTCTTGATCGTAAAGCAAGACCAAGTCACCTTCTGAGAAGTCACAAGGCTTGAAATTTTTATCATATTGCGCCTTAATATGTTTCTTGTGCACTTCGTTAGCCAATGCGGCATCACGATGGGTTTCATCCAGATGAATTAACTCCAAGAAACGTGCTTCTTCTTCAAAAGTGTCAGATAGCAGGTCAATCACCAGTTTGAGAGACGAGATTTCACATTGGATTGGTAAGACTGCTTCCAAACCATACACCAATTTAAAGGGTGTAAATCTAGTCGCATTTCTCACCGAGGTTCAATATGCCCACAAAGCTGAGTACAAGATTAAATGGAAATTTCTTTTATGAACTCCAATCATTCTTTGCAACATGTGCTTAAGGATTTTGTTGATAGCCTCAATCTGTCCATTAGCTTATGGGTAATATGGAGTAGAACTATCATGTGACAGTCCTAACTTGGTGGTCAATTCAACCATCATGTGATTGCGAAAATGCAATCCATGATCTATAACTATGGCTTGTGGTACACCAAACCTGGCAACCACATAGTTGAAGAAAAATAAAGCAGTCGTTTCACCACTGTTGTTTAATGTTGGCATCGCCTCGGCCCATTTGGTAAAATAGTCAATAGCGACTATAATATACCCATGCACCCCAGCCGAGGTGGGGATACATGTCATAAAGTCAATGCCCCATTTGGTAAATAGGCCAACAGCAACAACTGGATGCAATGGTGCAAGTGGTAATCTAGTTTTCTAGTCAAATATCTGACAAGCATGGCAACTTCTGACAGCAAGAATACAATCTTTGAATATAGTTGGCCAAAAGTAACTAGCATGAAGAATTCTCTGTGCGGTAGCGTAACCAGATAAATGTCCACCACAACCACCTGAATGACATTCATTCAAAGCTTTTTCAGCTTCCTCATGAGTGAGGCATCTACGTAAAATCATATCGACACCACGATGGTAAAGGGTATCACTAATGATCAGATAATCTTTGGCTTGGTATCGAGTACATCGTTGTTCAGAGTGAGAGGTATTAGGCCAAAAAGCTTGGGTCTAGAGATAGACCAATATATCTCCATACCATGGATCACTTGATGAAATAAGAAACAGAGACTCATCCAAGATCGATGCTTCTAATGTTAAATCATTGGAGGATGAGGGAAAATCGCAAAGTAACTCGGTGAAGAAAAGACATTTCTTTGATTTAGACTTGATGAATTCTAAACATAAATCCTACAAAATTACTATCCATTTTGAATATTTCCCCCCAACAATTGATGTGACAGAATGTATGTCATAGGGTTGCAATTCGATATAATGGTAGTCGTACGAAGGAGGATGTAATGATGAAATCTCTGTACAACTTGAACGACTACCAAAGCTAACTTTTGAACATGGGAGTACTTACTTTCTGTATCGTTGAGATTACAACTCAAGTAATAAATAGGATGTTCAATTCCATCTTCTTCTTGGACTAAAACCATACCAATGGTTGTATCTGCAACGGCAAGATACAGATAATAGTCTTTTTGATAGTTTGGGGCATACATTAATGATGCTCTAATCAAGGAATCTTTAAGAGCATCAAAGGAATCTTGCGCAACCTGATCCCAATGGAAGGGTACCTCTTTCTTCAATAGACGTGTAAAACCTTTAGCCAAATAAGCATAGTTTGGAATGAACCTCCTCAGAAAGTTTGCCTTCCCTTGAAGTCTCTATAACTGTAACAAGTTTGAAGGTGGAGGCAAGTCAAGGATTGCCTTAACCTTTATTGGATCGAGTCGAATTCCATATTTTGAGACTACGAATCCAAGCAATTGACCGGAGCCAACATAAAACACATACTTGTGTGGATTGAGTCTTATCTTGTAGTGTCGACACCGTAAAAATATTGCTCTCAAATGTTGCGGGTGATCAGACCGCTTTCGTGAATGAGCAGGTAAATCATCAAGATAAGGTTGAACAATATGCTTGATGTCATGGAAGGCATAATTCATTCCCCTCTGAAATGTATCCCCTGCATTCTTCAAACCAAAAGGTAACTTTGGATAGGCGAATATGCCCCAAGGACATATAAAAGTTGCTTTATATTGGTCCTATGGGCGGATATTGATTTGATTGTAGCCAGAAAATACATCCATGAATGAAAAGATTTCACATCCAGCACATTCATCAATAATCTGATCAATAAAGGGTGTAGGATAATTGTCTTTTAGACATGCTTGATTTACAGCCCTATAATTGACGCACACTCGAATTATCCCTTGTTTTCTCATAACTGGAACAATGTTTGATACCCAGTCGATAAGAGGTACAGGGAAAATGAAGCCAGCATGCAAAAGTTTTTCAACCTCTGCTTTAATGGCAACAACTTTCTTAGGATGAATAGGTTGAAGCTGCTATCATACTGGTTTGACATCAGAGTACATTTTAATCTCATGTTCAACAATACTTGAGTCAATTCCTGGCATCTCCTTGTAAGACCATGCATAAAATGTCTCTAAATTCACGAAATAGAGCACGGTAATTATCAAGTTCCAATGGAGAACAAGATTTGTTGACATGAATATTCTCTACAATATTAGGCTTGGTCGAAATTTTTATAGAAATTGTTTCTTCTATGTTTGACAAATTACGCTCAGAACCTATAGCATCTACTCTAAGAGAATTCTACAAGAAATCAACGATTGATGGGTGCTTTAGTTCATTTGAATAATCTTCATTATCATCTGGAAGGTGGGAACAATGATGATAATCTCCCCATGGTTCTTCTCCTATCATCATTGATTGGATGGTTACTTCATCCGTAAAATGTATACGTGAAAAAGGATCCAAAGAGGTACCATATTCTAATGATCTATCTACCCATACAAAAGTTGAGTGTGGATTTGGGTTTTCCGCACAAACCCGAAAGATTGATTGCTATGATAATTCAATGGGGCTTAACAGCAATACCTAAATATCACCGTCAACTTCAATTTGGTTGGAAATCCTCCTTAAATCAGATGAGGTGGAGGAGATCATGTTGCAAGTTTCTACTCTTTCCACTTCTGCCAAATTAGATGGTGACGGGAGGGTGAAAGTACCCATTAGGGAAGGATATTTAAAGAGACCTACTCCAAAACTTTGAAGTGATAGCGGGGGTCCATGTATCAATGGAATGCTTCCCGTACCCTGTGAACTATTGGCAAAGAAGACTAGCTAATCAATGATTGTGATTCCACCCTTAAAAGGGAATGCAATAGTACGAAAGTACGTGGAAACCACAACCATAGCATATACCCAAGGCCTTCCTAGTAAAATGTTGTAATCGAGGGGTCTGTCAACTACCTCAACTTCAACAGTAACTGTTTTTCCCCCTAGTTCGAGTTGCAGGTTACTCAAAATCCCACATGGAGTATACGTTCTTCCAACAAAATCTTTCAACGTGGTTGATGATTGTGACAACATCGGTGAACCAAGTGTTTTCCAGCAACTCATGGACATAATTCAAGTAGATTCCCCCTCGTCAATAATAGTTCGATGAACATTCTTATTGAGAGCTTTTACTTTGATTAGGAAAGCTAATTGCCCCAATAACTATGGTGAATATCCTGCATGATTAAAAACTACAAGATTTGAATCCGTAGGATCTATTCCGCATATTGTTGACAGTAAAGCCTGTTTCTGGGAGGGACAGTTTTGCAACACCTTGAGTGTCGACATAGTTGAAGGTGATTGAGCAAGATCTTCTACTATGTTATAGTTTTGAGCTGCTCAAGCCCGAGGGTTGAATGTCGATTTGTGCATAACTCCTTTTGGTGGTTTTATTGTCAATTCAGGTACAATAGGTGGAACAACTTCAGATGAAGTCGAAGTTGAAGGATTAGGTTGATCAATGGCCTGATTATTCAACAACAATGGATTTCCATAATATTTTTTTCTTTTTGACACCAAAACATCATTTTGAGGCTTTGTGACAGATAACATGAGTACTTGGGATGTGGAAGCATGGTCTGTTGCAACCAAATGTGTTTCTGGGGTTGGAAACGGATCTGTCAACACTGTTGATGTGTTCGAAGTCTTTAAAAGCTTAGAGACCTTAAAGCAATGTGGACAATTTCTTATATAATGCTCGTCATTACATATCAGACATGGATAACGAGGTTTCCTTGCCGCGGTAGAGGAATCAGATGATTTCTCTAAAGGGGAATTTTCTTGTTTCTTTTTGTTCTTCCCCTTTTTCTTGCCTGTTGATTGCTTTGGATTTTTTCCTTTGTCAGATGACATGGCATTAATCTCAAAGGCAAGAGTATTTTCTGATGCATTGGTAGTTTGATTGGAAATAACAATAGTTTGACCAAATGGTCTTCCTACTGATTATGTGCTTGAAGAATCGATCACATCGTCATCGGCATGAGAGTCCTTACTCAATTGTGGAGGAGGTGGAACAGTGAAAGCTGGTCGAGGTGCATTGGGAATTTTATCATAAAGCATGCCAGATTGTGTGTAAATTAAATCCAAGTATTGGGCACGAGCAATGACTTGCTCTTCTGTGATGACTCCACCTTTTGCCACATCCTCGATGATTGATGGCAACAAGGATTTTATGAACCAGTCAGCTAAAAGCTGATTGTGAACATATGTCTTAACCATTCAACGACGACACCACCACTCATGAATGTAATCTAATATATGGATAGTAGTAGTCTGTTTAAATTTAGTTGGGAGTTTCGTTCCAATCTCGTATCTAATAGGTAATTGGAAGTGGGTCAAAAAGGTAGTGGCTAAAGTGGTGAAATTATCGAGAGAAGCTCTTGGTAACTCAATGTACCATTTAGTAGCTAGACCAGTAAGTGTTCTTTGGAAAAGATGAAGTCTGACTAAATTTTCATTTAAGGAGTTAGATGAACACCACAAATGAAAGGTCATAACATGATTTGATGGGTCTTCTCCAAGATTTCCGTTCAACTTCAAAATGTCAGATGGTAACTTATGTGGAATTACCGGCCACCAAGGTGCATATAAGATTGGATCATTAGTGAGTCGATTTAAATATGGTAATTCTAAAGTTGCTAAAAATGGAAACTATCGATTCAAGTCAGGTTGAGCATACCTAGGATATGATGGAATTGTTTGGGCAATAGGTCTTTGCATACCGGCATAGGGCATCTGCATTTGGTAACCTTGGTATGGTTGTTGAAAAAACCCAGTGTAAGGTGGTTGTTGATAACCAGGTTGAATAAGTGGTCGTCCATAACCTGCAAATCCTTGTTGACCTTGACCTTGGTAAGCTTGAGATTGACCAAAACCGGGTTGAGCATGTGAAACAAGTCTAAACTGAGGTTGGTACTGCTCGAATTGGGGTTGTTGAAATTGAGGCTGCCATGGTTGTTGAATCAACTGTTGTTGTTGTTGGTATAACTGTTGTTGATTCAATGATTGTTGTTGTACGACAATGAGAGCTTAGCCAGGTTGTGAATAAACTATAACAGTGTAAACCTAGGTCAGTCCAGATAAGGGTACACAAACCTGAGGTTATTGCTGAACTCCAGAAACAAGTGGTTGCTATACAACAACTTGAGGAATTTTAACTTCTTGACTTGAAACTTGTGATTGCAAGGTAGAAGGATCAGTTTGAATAGGTTGTGATACAACAGTTTGAACTTGTGACTATTGTACAATAGCAACAATAGATGTAGTAGGAATAGCTAACATGGTTTGCATTGGTTGTGTTGGATACACAAGCCTTGGTTAAACTATCATTGTTGGTTGCCATTGACAAACTCTAATTCCAGGTTGACCTAAATATTGTCTGTTATTACCATATGGTAGTCCCCTGGAATAAGGAGGATATGGTGAATAATCATATTGCTCTCCATATGGTGGAAATCCAGTATTTAATGGATACATAGGTCTTGGTTGACCATATTTCCCAGCTTGATACTGATATGCAGGATCAAACTGTTGAGTTCCCATTAGAGAAGAACTAGGAAAAATTCCAGTTGAGGACATGGGTAATGACCATGGTGTAGAAGCAACCCCTGAGTGGGTTCCAGATAATGATTATTAACCAATCGGGACGAACGATTCACCATACAGGTGCGACTCAAGAGTGGTAGAAAACATCGAAGAAGTGATAATATACGAATATACTGTAGCTGCATCAGATGATACAGTCTGAGATTTTAATGGTTGTTCAGCCATAGTTAATTGGCCCAAAAGTTGTCCTAAAGATTCTATGGGTACTTGAAAAGAAGCAGGATCAAATGAAGCAAAGAAATTAGGAGTATTTGGGTAAAGATAAAGTCCAGTTCCAAAGTGAAATGGGGTTCCAGGTGTGGAATCTTCTTCCAATTCCTCCTCTATGGAAATAAAACCTGGTGGAAGAACTTCACTGTCAGGTCCGTAAAAGATGTCTGGTGTTGGTGAAGTTGAAGTTTCAATAGTTACTGATGTTTGAGGGGTAGCTGGTAAAGTAACAACTTCTGAATGTTCAACTTCGAAGTCCAGATGTTGCGGTAAATGAACAACAGTTTCAGTAAGAGGTTCCTAAACAACTTCAGGCTCAGATGTAACTTTTGTTTGAACTAGAATTGTTTTTGGATTAACTTCTAGTTGAACTGATTCAAATTCAGAAGTGCTTTCTTGTTGATAAATCTCAAGTTGAGGATCAACCTGTAGTTAAACAACTTCGATTATTGTTTCACTAGGATCAATGTTAATGTCCTTAGGTAATTGTGAAACTTCTTCAGAAACGGATGTACCAAAAATAGTTGGAGTAAATGGAGTCTCTATACTTACTGAAATAGATGATTCTAGTAACTCAGATGAAGAACTAGGAGTTCTTGATGTACTAGACTCAGTTAATTGAGACTGCTTTGCCCCAATTGAAGTCGCTTCAGGAGGCAAAGGCAGTTTACTCGTTGTTCTCCATGAATGACAGGGTAGGGGTTGATGTTCCTCCATGATTGTTAATTAATTTTATTATCAAAAAAGAAATAAACAAAAAGGGGTATACTAGGCAAAAGGTTTACCAAGCAATTGTGAACTGCAGAATACCTCCTGGCGAACCAAGAAGTACGAGCAGGAAATCTCCTCGAATGTTGTGTTTGGTGTATCACAATTTAAAAGGAGGCTGACTTGATTACTTAACTATGGATAGCAATCTAGAGTTGTCCTCCCATATATACTCGAAGGTACGTGGAGGCCCAGTCCATATAAGCATTATCTAATGTAAAACCGCACAGTGAGATCATTCCCATATACTTTACGTACTGTAACACCACCCTATATACTTGAAGGTATGTGGATGAGCTACGATATACTCATTTATGTGGAACGAGATATCACACTCGGTATGTATTGCAGAGAAGTTAGCGACAACTGCTTTGTTTTATGACGCCGGAACACATCTCTAGCCTAGAACCACTAAATGTTTGCGTTAATGACAATGCTCCATTAGGTAAATTAATGTTTATTTTAAGTTGATCTTGCTTAGGAATTTTCCTTTCAAGTTCACCATGTGATGTATTATGAAATTCCTAGGAATGCAACTATCATGATAAGCATTCTTTCCATTCAATTTAATGATGAAAATCCTAGCTACTTAGGGATAGAGCAATCAAATTTCTTTTGATCAAAGAGAAAAGAGCACAATCTAAATGAAAATTACCTACACTACTCATTATCAACACACAAAAAACTTTTTCAATGCAACATGCATGTATTTCTTTTTAGTTTCCCTTTATGTGAATGAACAAAAAGGAAAAATGCACAATCAATAAAAAAAATCTCTTTTCATAAAAAGGACGATTTTGCGAAATTTTCTTTTCAAGGAAAGGAAGACTTTACGACACTTTCATTTTCAAATAAAAGAGTAATTATGACACTTTCAACGAAAAGACTAATCATTTGCACACATTAATCAATCAGCCTTTCATGAATGAAGATTTGACGACAATTCAATTTTTGAAGGAAAATACGATTTTACGACACTTTCTTTCGCTAAAGATCAATCGAACAAAAACTAACTTTCGACTATAGATTGAAAATGACAAAGTAAATACATAAGAAACATTTATCATTCCTAGTCTAAGTAGGGCCAAATAATGTTAGGATATTCCGACACATAGGAATAGTTAAGTATAACTTGGTCTAGTATAGAGTTAGGTAAAGTTTGTTTCTTTACTATGTACATTTGTAACTTACAATCGACGGTCACGATATGTAGTGATCCGACGGTTCATTCTCTCCTCGGTATTACTGACACTTGATCCGTGGCTTAACACCCGATTGGTCCATGATTTCTATTTAAAGCTCATGGAGGGTCATTTGTAGGTTAACCGTTCACGAGAGAAGCTTATGTAAATTTTCATTCTTTTATTAATAAATTGCCTGAAGTGGCTACGTTGGCTCAGGCCGTGGACTGCTTCCCTCTTTGAGGGTTTTAACCACGTCAAAAATATTGGTGTATTGATCTGTGATCTGTTTGTGAGCGGTGTCCTTTGGTGTTCTTTCTGAGGAACTTACCCTGTAAATTCCTACATGGTATTGGAGCTATTTGAGGGCCGTGTCCGTTGGTGATCCAAATCTAAAGCCGGTACAACTGCATCCGACTGCCATCTCCTAGATCTGTTGTTTCTGACTACTTTTGGGCCGAGAGGACTGCTCTTTTATTTTAGGAGCATCTGTTCCAGCGAGGAACCCCTTTCGTTTCACGCGAAAAGGTTTCCGGTAGCCCTAGCTGTGTCATTTTTAAGATTTGGAGGTATACAGTGTTTATTTGCAGTTTACAGTTATTTTCTCTCTGTTTATTTCGGATTCGGTTTATTTAGCTCTTTTCTATTACCGGATCTATACCTTTCATTTCTGTGTATGCTCTTTTCCCTGCGACTCTGTGCAATCTGGGCAAATCAGAAACAGAAAGGAAGGATTTTTCTCATGCGTATGCTCTTTTCCACTGCGCCTTAGTGTGATCTCGGAAAATCAGAAACGATGAGGAAAATATTTAGTTTCCGGGTAAAGCTAACTTTAAGCCGTAAGGCTTGTTTTTTTTGTATGTCCGTGTTGGGTTTTGTGTTTTTGTTTTGTAGGGAGAAAAAAAGCTTTCTCAAGTAAGCACGCAATCCAAAGCATTAGTGACCAAAAGAAAACAAAGCCCCCCCCTCTCTCTCTCTCTCAAACTTTTTGTTTAGCTCACTTGGTTCAAAGCTAATTTATGAGAGTAGAGGTCTTGGGTTCAAATCTCCCTTTTGTTGAAAAAGGGGCGTTTTTTTCATTTCTGCACATTCCCGCACTTCGTCGGTGCCTTCATCAACGTTTTTTCAAAAAGCCATAACTTCTTCATCCGGAAGCCATTTTCAGAGCCGTTTTTTTTTAACCATCCTAATTTTTCAAGATCTTTCCATTGGAACACTTAGTTTCAGCATATATAGCTTCAGTTTCTATTAAAATGGAAAGTCCATGCCAAGTTATTCTTGACAGCACCAACTACTTC
>APFE031577443.1:11697-52402 GCA_000404065.3 Pinus taeda
AAGCCTTGGAAGCAGCAATGAAGAAGCATAACATTCATTTGGAGCACTCTTCAAATTCATCTTCAGGAATGGCACTTTCTGCATGTGGTTGTCAAGCATCTCGGTCTGGCTATGTATTAAATGTCTCTTCTTCCTCTCATTCTCATGAATGGCTCATTGATTCTGGAGCTTCTTATCACATGGCCAAAAATAAAGCCATGTTTTTTTCTTTAAATGATTGTAACACCAAAAATATATATGTTGGTGATAATAGATCTCTTAGTGTTGTAGGGACTGGAACTGTTCATATAGACAATGGTCAATTTAATGATGTATTATGTGTTCCAACCTTATCCTCCAACCTTCTATCTATTTATCAGATAACTCATTCAGGTGAAGGTAAAATCGTTGAATTTTCACCTCACGATGTTGTAATTAAGGACCTAAAGGATCCTAGACAGATTTTAGCCACTGGCATTGCTGATGATTCCACAAGGTTGTATAAGTTTCACAATTTTGGGTCATCAAATCTTCCCTCAGTATTTGTTGCTCATAATGATGAAGTGAGCAAACTTTGGCATGAGCGATTTGGTCACTTAAACTATCGCTCCCTTCAGCATCTATGTAAAGAAAATATGGTGACAGGTCTTCCTATGGTATCTTGCAGAGATGGTGTTTGTTCCGGATGTGTACTCGGAAAACATAATCGGGACAGTTTTGACAAACGTGCCTCTTGGCACGCCTCAGCCCCTTTACAGCTTGTGCACAGTGATTTATGTGGTCCACTTCCTGTTGCTTCATTCTCTGGCTGCAAGTATTTCTTAACTTTCATTGAAGATTTCTCCAGACGCACTTGGGTAAACTTCTTAAAACTCAAGAGCGAAGTATTTAACACATTTTTGGCCTTCAAAGCCTTTGTTAAAAAACAATCTGGACATCAAATTCTTAAGCTAAGATCAGATAATGGCAGAGAATATGTTAAAAACAACTTCATCAACTTTTGCACTGAGCATGGAATCCAAATGCAACATATTGTTCCATATACTCCACAACAAAATGGTGTAGCTGAAAGGAAGAATCGCACCTTAAAGGAAAGGGCTAATTGTATGCTTCAATCTAAAGAACTTAGTCTTAACTATTGGGCAGAAGCAATTAACTGTGCAAATTACATACTAAATCGCACTCCTACTAAAGCTTTAAAGAACATCACTCTAGAAGAAGCATGGAGCTCTGTTAAACCAGATGTGAGTCACTTTCGTGTTTTTGGAAGTGAAGCATGGGCCCATATTCTAGATGAAAAACGTAAAGCTTTAGAACCAAAGAGTGAAAAATGTATCTTTGTTGGATATTCTGAAGATGTCAAAGCATATAGACGTATTCCATTTAAGTCCAAAAATGTTATAGTTAGAAGAGATGTATAGTTTGATGAAAATAAATTGGCCTACGAGCCTAGTTTGGTGCATGTGCCACCTCTCTCTATCTCTTCTACCTTTGAACATATTTCTTTTTCAGATGATGAAAGTGAGGATAACAATCCTCCCCCACCTTCTCAGGATCATCCTTCAGCTCCTTCAGCTCCTTCATCTCCTTCACTTCCAAAATGGGTCCAAGCTACTCGAGATGCAGCAGGTGATCTTGCTAGTGATCCTACAGATCAGCGCCGTACCCGTTCTCAATTTGAAAGAGCCTCTTCTTTACTGGCTCAAGTGTCAACAAATTGTGATCCTAACACCTTTGCAGAAGCTTCAGGCCATCCACATTGGGATGCAACTATGAATGAAGAATACCGTTCATTATTGGCAAACGATACATGGGATCTTGTTCCTCTACCAAAGGGGCGCAAACTTGTTATATGCAAATGGGTTTACAGAACCAAGTATGGGCCAGATGGGAAAGTTGATAAACATAAAGCTCGACTTGTTGCTAAGGTCTTTTCACAAGTTGAAGGAATTGATTATACTGAAACCTTTTCCCGGTTGCCAAAATGAACTCTGTTTGCCTTGTTCTTTCCCTTGATGCCTCTTTCAAATGGGAAGTCCATCAGATGGATGTTAAATCCACCTTCTTGCATGGGGACTTGCATGAAGAAATCTACATTGAACAACCTATTGGGTTTATACAAACAGACTCCAGCCTTGTATGTCGTCTTAAGAAATCCCTTTATGGTCTCAAGCAAGCTCCTCGGGCTTGGTATGCCAAAATGGATAGTTTTATTTTAGAATCTGGCTTTTCTAGGTGTCATTCTGACAATACTGTCTACACCAAGAAAGAGGGCAAGTCTTTTATCATTCTTGTTCTTATGTGGATGATCCTTATCCTCAACTGGTAGTAGATCCCCAACCTTAATTAACCATGTGAGGTCCAGCCTTAAAAAGAAGTTTGAAATGACAGACTTAGGACACTTACATTATTTTCTCGGTCTTCAAGTCTTGCAATCCAAGGAAGGTATTTTCCTCTCCCAATCCAAGTATGCCTGTGATCTTCTACGCCATTTTCACATGGAAGATTGTAAGCCAACTCCTTCTACCTTTCAGTCTGGAGTCAAACTTTCAGTCACTTGTACTTCCCCAGAAGTTGATGCTACCTTATACCGTCAACTTGTAGGAAAACTTTTGTATCTAACCCATAATCGTCCTGACCTTTCCTTTGTTGTTGGCCTTGTTGCTCGGTTTATGCAAACCCCACGTGAAATTCATTGGAAAGCAACTAAAAGAATACTTTGTTGTGTTCGAGGTACAGTTTAGTTTGGAATTCATTACAGTTCCGAAGCATCTCCTCTATTGGTTGGTTTTACTGATTCCGATTGCGCTGGTGACCCTGATGATCGGAAGTCTACTGTCGATTATGTGTTCACTCTTGGTTCAGGACCTATTAGATGGGCTTGTAAGAAACAGGCTGCCATTTCTCTTTCGTCAGCAGAAGCAGAGTATCGTGGTGCCGTGGAAGCTAGTAAGGAAGCCTTGTGGCTTCGTCAGATCCTATCAGAATTTGGCTTTGAGCAGCAGCATCCGACTACACTTTGGTGTGATAATCAAAGTGCCATTCAGCTTTGCAAAGATCCAGTTCAGCATCAGCGCAGCAAACACATTGAACTTCACATGCACTTCATCAGAAAGCTCATTCATGACCATGTTCTTGAAGTGCAATATTGTTCAACAGATGATCAGGTTGCAGACATCTTCACAAAGGCTCTCACAGAGGCGAAGTTCACTAAACTTCGATATATGCTTGGAGTTCAGGAAGTTGTCACTAAGGGGGGATAGGCTCTAGTGCCTCCTTCCTTCTCCTATTGTGTCATATTTGTAAATCCTTCAATCCTATCCCAAGTTGTTCTTAAGGGGGGATGTTAGGATATTCCGACACATAGGAATAGTTAAGTACAACTTGGTCTAGTATAAGAGTTAGGTAAAGTGTGTTTCTTTACTATGTACATTTGTAACTTACAATCTGATGGTCACGATATGTAGTGATCCGACGGTTCATTCTCTCCTCGGTATTACTGACACTTGATCCGTGGCTTAACACTTGATTGGTCCATGATTTCTATTTAAAGCGCATGGAGGGTCATTTGTAGGTTAACCGTTCACGGGAGAAGCTTATGTAAATTTTCATTATTTTATTAATAAATTGCCTGAAGTGGTCGTGTTGGCTCAAGCCGTGGCCTATTTCCCTCTTTGAGGGTTTTAACCACGTCAAAAATACTAGTGTATTGATCTGTGATCTGTTTGTGAGCAGTGTCCTTTGGTGTTCTGCCTGAGGAACTTACCCTGTAAATTCCTACAGATGAGGAGATAAAACACCTTTTAAGAGGCAAGACATCATTGAAATTTAGTAAATCTTTCAAACAAGAGAAAATTAGCTCAAAAAGTTCAGTTCCTAGATGGGAAACTGACCCTCAAGGGATCAGCGCAGCTAACAGTGAGAGACTGTGTGCTAAAGCACACTGTACCTATGCACGAAGTTCATTTCATCACACTATGTCCTTCATTGGCTTGCGCTGGTGACAGTAAGCAATTTTGAAGAAAAATTGGCACAGTTTTGGCTCAATTTTCAATGAAAGAAGACTGAAATTCAATGAACGACCACAGGTACAGTATGTAGAAATGTCTTAAGAGGCTGATAAGCTACTAAGATGGATGATTTCTCCCCAGCGGAGTCACCAATTTGTTTTGGGGAGTTTCAGTGTCTACGGATAAACGCTTAAACCCTTAGACTAGTAGCTAAGTCTAGAACAACAATGCAAAGCATTCTCTACTTTTTCTATGACCAATAGACTAAATAAGAGGCAAAGAAGCCTACCTGTAGGTTTCGCTTGCTCCTTATCTCCCTTTACCAACTATGTCACTCCTCTCCGTACTTAATCCACTTGAAGAGTACCTGCACACAGACAGAAAACAAAACTGATCAAAGCATATGATAATGATCTATTGATTAAACATATCATGGAATCAAGTACATGATACACATATGAAACCATAAATGAATAACAAAAGCATATGGAAAAACCTTTGAACACTTTATTAGTAAAAGGAAGAGTTACAACCCATTGCTTGATTCAACATCACTCCTCCAGTTCAATCCCATCCTCTCCTCATAACAAGAAAGACATTTTGACATCATTAAAATACTTGAAATCAACTCAAGTCTTATACTAACAACATCTCCCTATAATTCAATAATTTCTAGCCCCTGATCACTTGAATGAGTGGTCTTTTTAAAGGTGAATGAAGGAAGTTATGCCATAAATGGTGATAATGAATACCCTCCCAAACTTAGAATTTAGTTCCATGGAGGAAGGGATAAGGGATTTATGTTCCTTAACTCCCTTCCTCATCCAAATATGAGCTCAAAGGAGTAGATAGGTTTGAGAAACTTCTAGAGGCATCCAATGGATAAGGAATCTTTCAAACCCTCATGGAAATTCGCTCAAATTCACCCAGCACAGGCCAAAGAGGGACCAAGTGCACTGCATAGCACCCTATCCATGTATGGTTTGCATTGCAGTGTACCCTAATGAAGGCCTATCTACGCTAATCTTCTTAGAGGCAGTTTCTGGATGATTTTGGTTATGGAACTTCTTGGGAAGCTAGGCATTTTGATGGTTGACTTATTTAGGGCATTTAACAATTGAGTTAGGGGTTGATGAGCACTAATAGTATTGATCTGTAAGTTGGGGTTGAGCCCTAATAGTATTGATCTATAAGTTGGGGTTGAGCCCTAATAGTATTGATATGTAAGTTGGGGTTGATGTGCCCAAATGGATCTGTAACACATGGTCTCATATGTGGCCTCTTTCCACCATTATTATAAATCTCAGCTAAGGTAGGTTCTCTGTCAATTTTTTTCTCCTCTGTCTCTGGTTTAATGGCTTTACCCTCAAAATATTTTGTTGGATTAATGATCTCTATCTCTACAAGAAAAGACACATGGGGAGAAGGAGAATTTTTCATGTCTCTAAGTCGTGTGCTCCTTCTTATATAAACCTTTTCCAATTTAGCAACTAAAGGAGGAATATATTCTACTCTTTTTTGGATTCTGCTTTGAAAGGATGATGTCCCATGTTCTTGGTTTTTTGGTTGTTTAACAATTTTCTTAGTTCCTTTCTTTCTGTCTCTCTTTGGCTTAACAGTCTCTACAAAATCCGCCCAAAAGAGAAAGTTTTCCCAAGTTCTATTGACTTTTCTTAGATGATTTGCAATCAACAACTTAATCAAACCCTTGTGATAAATAAAATGAGAAGAAACATTAGGTTTTTCCCTAACCCTTACAGACATTTATTTAAGATTCATTAACAGAAAATAAAGGGCATTCATTCTGACTTGTCCTGCAATATGGGTGAGGAAACCGAAATGATCTAGATTAACCCTATTAAAGCATCCCCCACATGTGAAATATCATTGTGCGTTCCACAAGAGCACATGTCATTCATCCTTCAACCAAATTTTTTGTATTTATGAATGTGAGGGTCTATCCTTATATTCATTCTTCAAGAAGAACGGTATATCAATTTCGGCCAGAATATGGCTCTTGAACCACCGTGCTCCATCTACAGGGAGGCCTGTGGATTCCGCAATCATCTCCTCAGTAACACAAAAAGAAACCCCTCCAACATTAAATCCCTAGCCATAAAAACCTTTAGTGAAGACCCAAGAAACACCATCATGGTAATTTGTACACCGAAGGAAAAATTGATCCCATCCCACCTCTCAAAAAAGCTATTGAATTTCTGGATACACCTTGAGTAGGTTGGGTTCTTTGGGCTCTCCTCTATGTAATTTTCCACTCTTCCCCATAGTTTCCACCATCAAAGACACTTTCACCGGAGATGGGAGTGGGATTTGATCTGATATTTCAGGATAATCACCTATTTTCTTTCAAGGAATGAAACATACAAAGGATTAATGCACACTTAAACTAAATTTCACTTTTCAGAAGAAATTAGTTTAAGGCATGACCAATAAATTATGTAATGAAATGATTATTCACATGACTAGTGGTTACAAAAGATTATTCTATGAAATCATGATTTTTATCATAAGATTACCCCGTGGCGGTGGAAAAATATCATGCGAAATCATAATATGTCATGTCACCCTTTGCTTAGTCAATGCTCGCTTGATCGGTTATGCCTCCTCTGCTAACATGTGCCCTATCAACGCTTTCTACATTGACCCCTAAATTTCTAAAATTCAAATAGTCATTGATGCTCTATCTGTCGATTTTTTAACTTTAAATTTAGTGTTGATACTCTAGTTGTCAATGCATTTTATTTCACAAATCTATAATAGGCACTGATATTATATTTGTTTGCGTTTTCTCTTTAACGTTTTACAATTGGTGCTGGCAATCCCACTGTCAATGCCTAAAAACTTTTGAATAATAAAAATTACATTGTTGAAATTAAACCATTGAAGCAAAACTAAGATAACAGCTGGCTCTAGCGGGGATTTTTTCCTCCCTGTGAGGTAGCAAAGAACTCAAATTTCTAGTGCCTAATTCATTCATCAACTCTTTATTCTACTTCAAATAATTTTTTTATTGACATGAAATAAACTACAAATCAAAATCTAACCAATACTAGCCTGGATCTTAGGGCCTTCACTTTGGGCTTCAAATCCTTCCTAATGTTTTCCACAACTACAACTTCTTTGAAAATAAAATGGATATATACAAATGGAAAATGAACATTACTCTTTCAAGAGAGATAAGGTTTTAGAAAAGGCCCATTTACTCGGCCTCCATTGATGAGCTCACCGCTTAAACCCTCGAGAATGAAGGCACTCTTACCACGAAATGCAACTTTGTTAGGTCCATTTCCAAACATGATCAAACTTCCCATGCTTCCATTTATCTTTAATCCTATCATCTCATTTTAAAACCATATATTGGACCTTAAAATTGTCTTTTTATCAAATAACTTTTTCAGTTTGTCTTGGAACAACTCTGATTGATCATATACCTCTTGTCTCAATTATTGAGCTTCAATAAGTTGACTTATTCTCCTTCTAAAGTCATTTGGCTCTGCATTATGCTCTTACAACTGCCTCATTACTGGTATACTTAAAGAAACTGGAAAAAAATGCTTCAGTACCATAGACTATTTGAAATGGAGAAGTATTGATTGATATTTTGGTACTAATCTTGTCGGCTCATAAAGCAAACTTTAACTTGATATGCCAGAATTTTTTATTATCTTCTAACAATTTTTTGATAATCCTAATCAGGCTTTTTTAGATTATTCTACCAAGTCATTTCCTTAAGGATAGTAAGTTGTAGAATGGCTTAACTTGACATTATACTCCTCACAAAACTTGATCATCTTATGGGATTTGAAGGCTTGAGCATTATTTGTTATAATCCTTCTCGAACAACTAAATCAAGAAAAAATATCTTCTAGAAACTGAATTACCATAGCGTATGTAGCCTTTCTTTTTGGAATTGCCTCAATCCATTTCATGAAGTAATCTGTGGTAGTCAGAATCCACTTATGTTGACCTAAGGAAGTTGGGTGCATTTCGCCTATGAAGTCTAATCCCCATTTTTGAAATGGGGTTTCTACTGAGATAAGCTTGAGAGGTATTGACGGTAGCTTAGCTTTCCCTTAAAAAATATGGCATTTGAAACAAATTGCTACTTCCTTATGAACATCTAAAAGCAACATCGGCTAATAAAAAACCACCCTGAGGATCTTGTTTATAGTCGCTTTCGAATAATGGTGTCCTCCATAAACGCCCTGGTGGAATTATTTTACCACTTTCTTTGCTTCATCTTCTATCAAACATTTGAGGAGAATTCCCGATGGATATTTCTACTATAAATACCCATCAAGAAAAAAATACTTAATTGCTTTTATTTTCAATGATATTGTTGTGGTTTTGGATGTGCTTAGTTATCATTGTTTTTCAATAATAATACTCCAGAAGAAAAAATCAAGAATTCCTTTGAGAAATATAGGCTTATTAAAACAGGACTTTGTGCCAATGTATGCTTAATTCCCTCAAACTATTCTCGAACTTGAATATTTCATTTAATTTCACTCCCCTTTTTCATCATGTTGGTAATTTCCTTCACAATTTCTACAAAATTTGGAACAAACCTCCTCAGAAAATTGACTTTACCTAGGAAAGATTGTATTTCATTTTTACATCTGTGCAGTTCTAAATTTTTTATTTTTGCAACTATGTTTGGATCAATTTTTATTTGCTCTTTGGAAACTATGTGACCCAATAATTTGCCCTCCTGCATACCAAAGTGTGAGTTTTTTGGATTGAGTGAAATGCCAAATTTTCTGCATTTTAGGAAAATTTATCTAAGATGTTTTAGGTGAGCTAAATCTAATGGTGAAAAAATTGTTATGTCATCGAGATAAATCACTACAAACCCATATTTTTCATCTGCGAATATTACGTCCATTTCTCTTTGAAATGTTTCTTTGAAATTCATCATCCTAGAAGGCATTTTATAGTACATGAAGGTGCCCCATGGTGTAGTGAATGTTGTCTTATCTTGATCTCTCAGATTCACCAATATTTGTTTGTATCCAAAAAAAACATCAAGCATGGGAATTCTCTCAGATCCAACCACTTTCTACAACATATATTCCATATTTGGTAACAAATGGTTTTCCTTCAAATAAACTTTGTTTAGATTAATGAAATCCATAAAAAATCTGATTTCTCCACTCTTTTTTCTAACCAGAACCAAATTGGCAATCCAATCAGACAACCTTAATGGCACAATGATCTTTGCAACAAGTAATCTTTTAACCTCATTTTTTATTAACGAAAACAACTTTGGATTGATCCTTCTTAGCTTTTGCTTAAAAGGTTTCTCAATCTCCCTGAGTGGAAGAGTGTGTTGAATATTGTTCTTCTCATAAACCTTTAAATATTCATACCTCCATGCAAACACATCTGAAAATTCCTTCAATAATTCTGCATACTATTGCTTATTCTCTGTCTTTAAAGAATTAGACACCTTAAAAAAATTAGGATCAGCCTTTGTTTCTAAATTATATTCTTCGAACTCCTTATTACTTGGTCGAATCCTAGGTTTTACAACTACATCATTGTTATCAAATAGTCTTTCTAAAGGAACCAAACCCCTTGGAATAAAATTGTTGCTTAGCTGAATAATTTATTGTCCAGCTATAACATTCATCAAAACATATGATTTTGCATTTAAGTTTGGTTCTTCATCTCCATTTTGATCAACTAGGTTATTTGTAAATTCATCAACCAACTCTAAGAATCTATGGATATGTCGATCATCTTAAAAAATTCTTAATGCTTGATGTTTTTGGGGGTAGAGGGTTTGTGTTTTATATGTTTTTTCATATTTTCTATTTGGATGAATGGATATTTTAAAAGCACTAGCAGTAATAGCTAATGAGTTTTCTATTTCATTTTCTTCTCTAGAAATAGTAGAGATTTTATGTTCTAAAAAGAAATTGTCAAAGATATCCCATACCTCATTTCGATAAGTCCTCTTCCTTGGATGTTTGGTTTGATCTACGCCCAAGACTTGATTCACTACCAACTTTGAATCTCCAAAGACATGAATCCTCCTTTCGTTTTTCTCTCTCAATATATTTAGTCCAATGATCAAAGCTTTGTATTATGCAATGTTATTGGTGCATTTGAAGTATAAATTGAAATAATGTAGCTGACTAGTAAGATCTAGAGGAATAATCAAGATACTTGCCCCCAAATCGTATTTTCAAGTGGAACCATCAAAGTGCATGATCCATATCCCCTGATCTTCAACTGGCAGCACCTTTTTCTCCTTAGCTTCACTTTCAACTTTTTGTTTTTTCTCATCTTCTACACATAAATCATTATAAAAAATATGAGATCCAAGCTCAGTGTTAACTACATAAAGAGGATGATTTTCTAGCTTTGTTTTACTACTGACTACATACTTCAATTGGACTTCCCTATAAACCCTTCTTAGATCTCCAAATATTGGAATTGATGCATAAGACATATCCATTTGTAGGGGGCCTCCCAACCTGGTTGCCCAAGAATTTGAAAGCAACATACCAAACCTGGGTGGGATATCTTCTACTACTACGTCCACAACGATACTTTTTGCTGGGACTTGAGTTAAACTTTCCACAATATATTTTATTAAACCCAAAAAAATTATATTTCTTGAATCAAATGAAAAAAAATCCTTGTATGACCTGGAAATCATGTCCCAAATTGTCCATGACTTACTTAGGCATCAAGTTGTGTGATTCTCCAGAGTCTAGCATGGCATTATGGAGGATCATGTCATGGATATTTAGACTAACATAAAAAGGTGGGACATCATCATTCACATTGGTTACATGGGGACTAAATACAAACTTAGGAGCATCATCATTAATATTGAGAGAATATTGTGAATTAATATTTACTTGATCAGTCTCGGAACCCTTTACCATTGTAAGATTTTTTTCTTATACTGCCCATTCCTCAACAATTTAGAAAAAGGAATAAGAAATTTTAATTTAGAAATTTCACTCGCCAAGTTGAATGATGTTTTTTCCTTTTCACATCCTTCTTGTCCTCCTCCACCCTTTTTGGAACATCATTTTTCGGTTCATTAGGTCTCTTAAATATGCCCCTTTTCAGTTCATCTTGTTGTTCTCTTGTTACTGGTTTTAGTGGTGGAGCTTTAATTAGAACACTTCGGCCCCTGAGATTGTACTATCTCTGAAAATAAACTACTACATTATTGTATATTTGTTGATAAATTTATGAATCAAGCATCATTTGAGTATTGTCTTTTTCTTCTGAAGATTCAACAGACTTATCATTCTCTTCTCTAGTCACAAACACCTCACTTTATTCATCATCAAAAAAAATTATTTATTGATATGTTTCCTCAGTTGAACATTCATCAACAAAATTCTCTGGAAAAGGAGGTCTTATAGCCTACTAGTCTTCAAGGAATTTCTGATATTTTTTATGGTTTTGAGGGCCCTGAGGTCTCCTGAAATTCAGGTTTCGGACTTGAAGATGAGGCTTATCCCTAGAAGGAGTTAACGTATCCACTAATTTCTCCATTGTCTTCAACATAGCATACAACTTGGCATCTGATGAAGAGGAGGGTTCATATTTAAATGCCACTTTCCTTTCAGCCCTCAATTTTGTTTTTTTGGCCATCAAATTGGTTTCCAGTCCTATGGCATTATTTTTTATGGATTCTAGTGTAGCCATGTTATTTTCTCTTAGCTAAAAATAAAAATATGCATCAAATGCACCCTGATAATGAAGAAGAGCGAGTACCAGGGATGGCTTAATCTCAACTGGAATAGAATATAAACCTTGTTAAACCTAGCAGAAAATTCCTGCACAGTGTCTCCTGGCTTTCGCTTTAAATGTTCATATTCAACAAAAATATGTAAAGGGTTATTCTTCACCTACCATCTAGCAAGAAAAAGTTGTTTAAACTGTTGAAATTTTGTAATGCCTCTTGTTAGTAATCCTATGTACCATTTTTAACCCCTTCTAAAAGGCTTTGTTCAAAAAGTCTTAATTTGACATCCTCATGACTACCTCCTCGAAATCTATGAAGTCATTAAATTTATCCACATGTTGTTTGGTTGTAAAGTATCCTATCCTATCAAACATAATTAAATGTTGAGCATAATTCAGAGGGATATCGTGTAGTGGAGCTTGGAGATTGAGAGGGGTGTATCTAGCAGCCATGGTCATGTGAAATGCAGTTGAAGAACGAATAACAATAGGAATTTGGAATGCATATGACAACATAAATGAATTTTTTGTTGTGAGAATTGATGAAATAGGAATATGAGGTCCAACAGAGACGATAGGTCCATTTGAGGCAGAAAATGGCATAATAGAAAATGGGAAAGTTGGAGACTTAGATGCAGCTATCAGAAGCCCGTGGACTAATTTTTCCAATTTTTCAAACTAAAAACAAATCTATTAGTATTGTGGTAATAAACCCAATCCTTGATTGGAAAAGCTGGGAATGAAGGTCTTAAATTTTGTCTCATCAAATATAGTATCTGAGAGATTATTTTCAGACTTATACCTAAATAGAGTTTTCGTAAACTTAATATCAAATTGTATATCATCTATGGATTCAACTTTTTTACGTAAGGAACATGACCTTCCTAAACAAATAGTACCTAATTCTTCTAGAGATATTTTTTTATGAAAAACTTTTTTGGACTTGATAAGAGCTCTGGTGGATTGGGATCTAGTTTCCTCCAAGTGTAGACTCCCTTATGAGCCAAAACTTCCCTAGTTGGATTGCCTTAAACCTCAACAATGGAGCCGCTAGATTAAATTTTTGCAGCCAAAACTGATATTCAAATCCTTGTTTACTATCAGAGATATGTTTTAAGTAATCAAGTCATTCAAGGATCATGTATCTTTTGTTCCTCAACAACGGTGCCAAACTTTTATCACTTAGAAAAAACCCTAGCTATAAAGGGAAAAAATAAGGTAACCTCTAGCTACTTTTGATTGAAAGCTGAACCTTCCATTTGGAGAGGGATCTCTCCTTAAACTCAACTACCCAAGGTCAGAGTGGTAGAAGGTCTATAATCTACTCTATGGCCAAATTAACTGAGAAAAAATAAGGTTGGTTGGACTGTAGGAAATTTCACCATTGGGAATGGAGTCTGACCCAATCACTTTAATCTAAACCATAAGCTCAATGAGAAAATATCAACAAAAGAAAGATAGTAACAACTCCTTGGACAAGTTTGGAAATGAGAGAATAAAAAAAAGTAACTTGTGTAATCTTTAGATGAAAAACATGTAATAAATACTTGAATAAACGAATTTTGAGCACACAGGAATGAATTCCAACTCAAAAACCTAGTATTCAAATATCGAAGAACATATAGAACATAGAAAATAGACAGGGAGTCGTAAACACATGAATTTCTCCAAACTGCTCACATAAATTGTTGTATAACAATTAATCACACACATGCACAATACACAAGAATCCTTTCTTTCAGAAGATTCCAATCCTTCTTCATTACAAAGTATTTGTCTTTTAAAATTACTTACAAACCATAACCAAGTTTTTAGAAAAAAATAATTACAAAGTTATAAAATAAAAGAGTAGATATCTGATAAAAAACTGAATACATTACATGGTTCTATTATGATATTAAAATAAAAAATATTTTGTATTTCAAGATTAAACAACTTTCTGGAATCATGGCTGAAACTTAGGGTCAAAACTGATGACTAATATCCTACCTAGTTTGTCTACAATCCCTACGTCATCATCATGCCTAATATGGTAATCTTTCCTTGAAACATGGCCTTCACCCATCAAAAGAGGAATCAACTACGACCTCGGAGCTACCTCTTCTCCAAGTTTTTATTCATCGCTTCCAAAAACAAGTTCCTCCCTGCACTAATAGATTCACTAGTACCCTTTCAAGTCAGGAGAGAAATTAGGATTGTTGATGGGTTGGATGTCAGCGTTTCATATAAACTGACACAGAATCACACTGACATTGTAACTATCAGTGCTCATAAAAAATTTAGTAGCTAAAATCATCGACAGGCTAACTATGAGCGCCTAGTCAAAATACCTTGAAAATTGTTGGCCACCAAAATTATGCTCTTAAGATGACTAGCTGAGTGTACTAGATTCTTCTAAGAGGATATCAACATTAATTTTTCTTCATTTTTTAGTTTTCTTGGTCTTTGTAGCAAGTTTATTATTTTTCCTTTTGGAACTTGTAGGATTTTCCTTATTTATGATTAAATCCTTTTGAGGGGTGTCATCTATGTTAATGACCTATTTTTACAGCTCAAGATTTTATTTCAATTTAATATTTAGCCTGAGCTTGTTCCATGGTCTTGTATGTGTCCTCTATCCACCTCTATAAATCTCAGCTAAGGTAGGTTCTCTGTCAGATTTTGTCTCGGGTTTAGTGGCTTTACCTTGGCCTCCTTCGTTGGCTTAATGATCTCTTTCTCTACATGAAAACGCACATCAGGAGAAGGCAAATTTTTCATTTCTCTAAGTCTTGTGATCCTTCTTATATAGACCTTTTCCAATTTAGGAACTAAAGGAGGAATATATTTTGCTCTTTTCTGTATTCTGGTTTGAATGGAGGAGGTCTCCTTTTCATGGTTTTTGGGTTGTCTAACAATTTTCTTAGATCATTTCTTTTTGCCTCTTTTTGGTTTAGTAGTCTCTACAAAAACCACCCAAAAGAGAAATTGTTCCCAAATTCTATTGAATTTTCTTAGATGATTTTCAGTCAACAACTTAATCAAACCCTTGCGATAAATATAATGAGAGGAAACATTTCATTTTTCCCTGACCCTTGCAGACATTTGTTTGAGACTCATTAACAAAAAATAAGGGGCATTCATTCTGACCTATCATGAAATATGGGTGAGGAAACAGAAATGATATAGATTAACCTTGTTGAATCGCCCCTCGGATGTGAAATACGACTATGCAATCCGCAAGAGAACATGTCATTTGTCCTTCAACCAGCTTCTCTGGATTTCTAAATGCAAGGGTCTATCCTTGTACTCATCCTTCAAGAAGAACGACACATCAATTACGACCGTAATATGGCTCTTGAAATACCATTTTCCATTTACAGGGAGGCATGTGGCTTCTGCAATCACCTCCACAGTAACATGAAAAGATATCCCTCCAACATTAACTCGCTGCCGATCAAAACTTTCAGTGAAGGCCCTGGAAACACCATCACGATCATCTGTACACCAGAAGAAATATTGATCCCATCCCGCCTCTCGAAAACATTGTTGAATTTCTAGATACACCTCGAGAAGGTTGAGCCCTTTGGGCTCTCCTGTCTGTTATTTTCCACTCTTCCCCATAATTTTGACTGTCAAAGACACTTTCACCAGAGATGGGAGTGGGATTCGATTTCATATTTCAAGATAATCACTTATTTTATTTCGAGGAATGAAACATACAAAGGATTAACCACACACTTAAAGCAACTTTCACTTTTTAGAACAACTAAGTTTAAAGTGTGACCAATAAATTACATAATGAAATGATTATTCACATGAATGGTGCTTACAGAAAATTCTTCTGTGAAATCATGATTTTTACCATAAGATTACCTCTTAGTGGCGGGAAAATGTCATGTGAAATCATAATATGTCTTGTCACCTTCTGCTTAGTCAGCGCTTACTTGATTAGCTACTGCTCCTCTGTTGATGTGTGTCCTATTAGTGCCTTTTGACTTGACCTCCAATTTTTTAAAATTCCAACGAACATTGATGCTCCAGTTGTTGGTTTTTAACTTTAAAAATTTAAAACTAATATTGATACTCTAGTTGTTAGAGCATTTTATTTTAAAAATATATAGTAGGCGCTGATATTCTATTTTTTAGTATTTTTTATTTAACTTTTTACAATTGGTGTTGACAATCGCAATGTTAGTGCCTAAAAACTTCTGAATAATAAAAATTACATTTTTGAAATTAAACCATTGAAGCAAAACTGGGATAACAACTTCTTAAAGGAGAAAATCGTAGATCAATATTGAATATACAAATAAGGAGAAAGGTATGGTTCAAGGTGTTTTTTTTCGGCTATAATGAATCTATTCCTACATGATCTTGACCTAGAAATGGAAAAGAGAATGAAGGTTGCATGAAAACAATTCACCAAAGAAGGTTGAAGCATTGATTAATGAGATTAATCTTAGATGATCATATAGTTGGACTTGGTGCTAAAACACACAATGGAGGTGCATTTTTATATCGATTCAGTTATGCTCATGGCTCAATTAGATATTTGCAAAATTAAATTATGTTTCCCATTGGAGTTAAGTTTCCCCCGTGTTTTGGGTATCACACACGTTTCATGGGGTAGGTACAAGCATAACCATGGGACAGGGGACTACGAAATTCCTCTTTATTTGAATTCACTAAGTATTGAAAGCCCAAGACAAGCCCCCAATTATTGCATTATAGGTTTTCGACACAAATGATATGCACATTGTAGGAAAATAGGGAAATTCTAGAATAAAAAAAGAGAGGAATATTTTTCCATTAATTTAGTGATTAAGAGTGTGCTTTGTGTGTGAATTGAAAATCAAGTTGTGAAGATTGATTCCTTTACCAAATTCACATTAGTGCAAATTTATGGTGCTCAAAAGGTCCATATTTGTCTGCAAGTGTTTAAAGGTTTCTTTATACTTCACCATTTACACAAAGGACCTATGGCTAGTGACTATCATAACTTGTAAATGATCCTACAAAGAAAAGTGTATTAGGTATATTAACATTATTTATTCTCATGGTTTATTTATTTTCTTTAAAATAATATAAAAAAAAAACAGTACTTCACTTATTTTGAATATAAGATAAAATGAGGAGTGATAATCTATAGAAATTTATCTACAAAGAGATAAAAACGTAGGTTCATATTATTATGCTCAATGTTTCTCTTCTTACATTTAAAACAATATAAGAAATAACACTTTAGTAATTTTGAATGTAAGCTAAACAATGTAGTAAGCATCTACTATAATTTATCTTCAAGAATGGAATTACATTTCAATATAATCTTATTATTATGTTATTTAGATCAAACTATTAAATTATCTATTGTACCAACAAAGGAGAAAATGGGCATACTAGATTTTTGCATAGCTTGACAAAAAATAACAAGATTATATGTTGTCCATTTATGTAGATTATATATTTTTCATCTATATAGATAGATTACTCTTTATTGTTCATCTTCTGCAATATCATGATTGAGTTCACTCACAAGATTATATGTTGTTGATTTATGCAGATTATCTATTGTTCATTTACGTAGATAGATTATTCTTTTTTGTTCATCTAGTGCAACAACATCATTGAGTTAGTCCTTCGAACATACCATAGGTGTTTTTGTGACCGTGGTAATATTTTCACAAAGGTGAAGGTAGTGGGACTACCTATTCTCAATTTTTTTTTCCTGCTTCAAACATCCATCTATGACATGCATTTAAAAGCTCCTAAATAATCATAAAAAAATTGTTTTCGTCATAGGATTAACATTTCCAAATAATGAAGGATGAAAACCTTATTTATGTCAACTAAAGTAGTACTAATCTACCATATTTGATATTTCTTAGAGGCTAGCATTCAGGCTCCTCCTCATCAAAACCCATATAGTAAAGGAATTGTAGCTTTACATGCTAGCTCCCCTATGGTTCATAGTGAAGGGTTTCCAAATTGTAACATATTGTAATATGGCAAGCATACAACTCATTTGAATAATGTAACTATCAAATTGTAATATGAATTCCATGTAAATTGTAACATGGTAACCATGCTAACCTGTATAACAAACTTTTTCAAGTAAAAATCTCACCTACACTACTAATATGTCTACGGTATGCAAACATATCTTAACAATTTTTTTTTTTTTTAAATTAATGTTAGTTCAAGAAATAACATTAATTAATATATAAATCATATATCATAAATTTTAAGTCTAAGACCAAAAAAGAAAGACTTGATATGAAGCCAAATAAAATTTCAATGTTTTTTATTACTAGATTAAAAGTATTATCAATGTTTCATCTGAGGGAAAAAGTGTTTGTTGAAATATCAATCTAAAATTTTAGATTGTAAAGAAAAAAGAAGGTGTAAAAGTGCATGCAAATTCATTGAAAAACTACAAGTTAATTACTAATATTCCATATCATAGCTAACATGGTCTAATAAGAGAATACTCGATAGTAAAGTGAATCTCTAGGTTTGAATAACATTATTGGCATTCTTGTTTAAATAACAATATGGGTTGAAGTATTATACCTTTATGAAGATTTAGAATCTAACACTTGCATATACCAAAAGAATGAGCAATATTAATTAGCATACCTTAAACTTGGTTAAAGGGAATATCGAAGAGAATGAGGTAAGAAGTTGATTGATTTATTTTCATTGTTATGGGCAGAAATATATAAATTTTTGGCGTTGTTTAATGAGGTCATAATTTTGTTTGGATGGCGAATTTTTCATTGGAATCTGGTGATAATGTTTTCTATATATTTGACTGTAGCAGTGTTTAAATTGTGTTTTTGATGGCAGAAATGGATTCAGTACCATCACGAACCACTGAGGTCCCAAAATCTTGAAACTTGACAATTGTATCTTGGATTTTAAAAAAAATATGCTACATTTTCTCAAAATCATGCTAGAATTTCTATTTTTTTTTGGGCGAAATTGTGACCTTGTTAGACTACGCATAATTTTTAATTAAATGAGGAGTTCATACTAAAATAAATAGCCTTGTCATTGTCCATTCATGACCATATTAGAGCAAACTAGAATTTTGTCAGAGAGTTTTCCTGAGAAATACAAATCATCATACTCCCTAACTTGTAAGTGATAATGAGATTACTAGTATGTTTCCATCCCATAATACTATTAATAAATTATAATTTGTCCATATGTACATTACCCAAATCATGTCTAGAATTCAACTTGTGATCTTTGAGGACAAAACCTAAGATCTTAATCATTAGCCCATTTAGATTGTACTTAAAATTTTTGGCATTGGGTATTTTCTAGGGAAGAAGTCAGCTTCTCTTTCTCAAAAAGTGATCTCCAAGTAGAAAACTCATGTTTTTAACCATTAGGCCCACTTAGGTTGTACTTAAAATTTTTGGCATGGGGAATTGTCGAGGGAAGAAGTCAAATTTTTCTCTCTATCCAAAAGGGTTGAGCGAGGTTTCTAGTACGTTGTGAGTGTGACCATATCAAACGGAATTAAATGTTCACCATAATTCAGAGGGAGATCGTGTAGTGGAGCTTGGAGATTGAGAAGTGTGTATCTAATAGGCATGGTTATGTGAGATGTGTTTGAAGAATGAATAAAAATAGGAATTTGGAATGTAGATGACAACGGAAATGAATTTTTTGTTGTGAGAATTGATGAAACAAGAATATGAGGTCCAACAGAGACCATAAGTCCATTTGAGGCAGAAAATGGTGGAATAGCAAATGGGAAACTTGGAGACTTAGATGCAGCTATCTGAAGCCCATGAACTAATTTTTCCAATTTTTCAAACTGAAACCAAATCTCTTGGTCTGTGGTAATAAACACAATCCTTGATTGGCAAAGCTGGGAATGAAGGTCTTAAATTTTGTCTCATCAAATACAATATCTAAGAGATTATTTTCAAACTTATACCTAGATAGGGTTTTCTGAAACTTAATATCAAATTGTATATCATCTATGGATTCAACTTTTTTACGTAAGGAACATGACATTCCTAAACGAATAGTACTTGATTCTTCTAGAGATCTTCTTTTTCTGAACAAATTTTTTGGACTTGATAAGATCTCTTATGGATTGGGATCTGGTATCCTCCGAGGGTAGACCCCCTTATGAGCCAAAACTTCCCTAGTTAGATTGCCTTAAACCTCAACAATGGAGTTGCTAGATTAAATTTTTGTAGCCAAAAATTGATATTCAAATCCCTTTTTACTCTCAAAGATTTGTTTTAATAAATCAAGTCATTCAAGGAGAATGTATCTTTTGTTCCTCAACAAACACGACAAAATTTTATCACTTAGAAACAACCCTAGTTGTAAAGGGAAAAAAATAAGGTAACCTCTAACCACTTTTGATTGAAATATGGCCCTTCCATCTGGAGAGAGATCTCTCCCTAAACTCAACTACCTAAGGTCAGAGTGATAGAAGGTCTATAATCTACTCTATGGCCATATTAATTGAGAAAAACTAAGGTTGGTTGGACTGTAGGAAATTTCACCATTGGGAATGGAGTCTAACCCAATAAATTTAATCTAAACCATAGGTTTAGTGAGCAAATATCAAAAAAACCAAGATAGTAACAACTCCTTTGACAAGTTTGGTAATCAAAGAATAGAAAAAATAAACTTGTGTAATCTTTAGATGAAAAACATGTAATAAATACTTGAATAAACGAATTTGGAGCACAAAGGAATGAATTCCAACTCAAAAACCTAGTATTGAAATATTGAAGAAAATATAAAACTTAGAAAATAGGCAAAGAGTCATAAACAAATGAATTTCTACAAACTGCTCATGTAAATTGTTGTATAATAGTTGATCACACACATGCATAGTACAAAAGAATCCTTTCTTTAAAAGGATTTCAATACTTCTTCATTACAAAGTCTTTTTTTTATAAATGACTTACAAACTATCCCCAAGTTTTTAGAAAAAATTAATTACAAATTTCTAAAATAAAAGAGTATATGTCTAATAAAAAACTAAATACATTACACGGTTCTATTATGAAATAAAATAAAATAAAAAATATTTTGTATTTGAAGATTAAAAAACTTGTTGGAATCATGGCTGAAACTTAGGGTTAAAACTAATGACTAATATCCTGCCGAGTTTTTCTACAGTCCCTACCTCATAATCATGCCTAATATGGTAATCTTTCCTTGAAACATGCCCTTGACCCATCAAAAGAGGAAGAAACTAATACCTCAGAGCTACCTCTTCTCCAAGTTTTTATCGATCGCTTCCAAAAACAACTTCCTCCCTGCACTGATAGATTCACTAGTACTATTTCAAGTCGGGAGAGAAATTAGGATTATTGATGGGCTGGATGTCAACATTTCATAGAAACTGACACAAAATGACGCTAACATTGTAACTGCCAATTCTCATCAAAACTTTAGGAGCAAAAATCATCGACATGCTAACTGTCTGCGCTTAGTCAAAATACTTTAAAAATTCTTGGCCATCAAAATTATGCTCTTAAGATGACTAGTTGAGTGTACTAGCTTCTTCTAAGAGGATATCAACATTACTTTTTCTTCCTTTTTTAGTTTTCTTAGCCTTTGTAGAAGGTTTCTTATTTTTCCTTTTGGAACTTGTAGGCTTTTTCTTATTTATGATTAAATCCTTTTGAGGGGTGTCATCTATGATAATGGCCTATTTTTACAGCACTAGATTTTGGTTCAATTTAATATTTAGCCTGAGCTTGTTCCATGGTCTCGTATGTGTCCTCTTTCCACCTCTATAAATCTCAGCTAAGGCAGGTTCTTTGTCAGATTTTGTCTCTGGTTTAGTGGTTTTACCTTGGCCTCCTTCGTTTACTTAATGATCTCTTTCTCTATAGGAAAAGGCAGATGGGGATAAGGTAAAATTTTCATTTCTCTAAGTCTTGTGCTCCTTCTTGTATAAACCTTTTCCAATTCAAGAACTAAAGGACGAATATATTTTGCTCTTTTCTATCTTCTGGTTTGAATGGATGGCATCCCCTTTTCATGGTTTTTGGGTTGTTTAACAATTTTCTTAGTTCATTTCTTTCTGCCTCTTTTTGGTTTAGTAGTCTCTACAAAACCCCCCAAAAGAGAAAGTGTTTCCAAGTTCTATTGAATTTTTTTAGATGATTTTCAGTCAACAACTTAATCAAACCCTTGTGATAAATATAATGAGAGGAAACATTTGGTTTTTCCCTAACCCTTGCATAAATTTGTTTGAGACTCATTCACAAAAAATAAGGGGCATTCACTCTGACCTGTCTTGCAATATGGGCGAGGAAACATAAATGATATAGATTAACCTTGTTGAAGTGTCCCTCACATGTGAAATACGACTATGCAATCCATAGGAGAACATGACATTCATCCTTCAACCAGCTTCTCTAGATTTATGAATGCAAGGTTCGATCCTTGTATTCATCCTTCAAGAAGAATGACACATAAATTACAAACATAATACGGCTCTTAAAATATCGTTCTCCATTTACAGGGAGGCCTGTGGCTTCTGTAATCACCTCCATAGTAATAGGAAAAGAAACCCCTCCAACATTAACTCGTTGTTGATCAAAACCTTCAGTGAACGCCCTGGAAACATCGTTGTTGTCATATGTACACCAGAAGAAATACTAATCCCACCCCGCCTCTTGAAAACATTGTTGAATTTCCAAATACACCTCTTGCAGGTTGGGTCGTTTGGGCTCTCCTATGTGTAATTTTCCACTCTTCCCCATAGTTTCCACCATCAGAGACACTTTCACCAGTGATGGGAGTGAGATTCTATTTCATATTTCAGGATAATCACTTATTTGATTTTAGGGAATGAAACATACAAAGGATTACCACACACTTAAACTGACTTTCACTTTTCAAAACAAATGAGTTTAAAGCGTGACTAATAAATTACATAATGAAATGATTATTCACATGACTAGTGGTTACGAAAAAAATCTTCTGTGAAATCATGATTTTTACGATAAGATTACCTCTTAGTGGCGGGAAAATGTCATGTGAAGTCATAATATGTCTTGTCACCCTTTGCTTAGTCAACACTTACTTGATTGGTTACCGCTCCTCTGCTGATGTGTGTCCTATTAGTGCCCTTTCACATTGACCTCCAAACTTTTAAAATTCCATTGGCCATTGATGCTCTAGTTGTTGGTTTTTTAACTTTAAAAATTTAAAACAAACGTTGATACTCTAGTTTTTAGAGAATTTTATTTTACAATCTACAATAGGCGTTAATATTCTATCTATCAGTATTTTCTATTTAACTTTTTACAATTGGTGCTGACAATCACATCGCCAGCGCCTAAAAACTTTTGAATAATAAGAATTACATTGTTGAAATTAAACCATTGAAGCAAAACTAAGATAACAACTTCTTAAAGGAGAAAATCATAGATCAATATTGAATATACAAATAAGGAGAAAGGTATGGTTCAAGGTGTTTGTTTTCAATTATAATGAATCTATTCTACATGATCTTGACCTAGAAATGGAAAAGATAATGAAGATTGCATGACAACAATTCACTCTTAGTCTCCCAAGAAGGTTGAAGCATTGATTAATGGGATTAACCTTAGATGATCAGATAGTTGGGCTTGGCGCTAAAACACACCATAGAGGTTCCTTTTTATATTGATTTAGTTGTGCTCATGGCTCAATTAGATATTTTCTAAATTAAATTATGTTTCCCATTGGAGTTGTGTTTCCCCCATGTTTTGGGTATCACACACATTTCATGGGGAAGATACAAGAATAATCATGGGACAGGGGGCTACGAAAATTCCTCTTTATTTGAATTCCCTAATTATTGGAAGCCCAAGACAAGCCCCCAATTAAAGCATTACAGGTTTTCGACACAAATGATATGCACACTGTAGGAAAATAGGGAAATTCTAGAATAAAAAATAGTGGAATTTTTTTTGTTAATTTAGTGATTAAGAGTGTGCTTTGTCTGTGAATTGAAAGTCAAGTTGTGAATATTGATTGCTTTACCAAATTCGCATTAGTGCAAATTTATGTTGCTAAAAGGTCCATATTCTTCTGCAAGTGTTTAAAGGTTTCTTTATACTTTTCTTATCCCTAGTGGCTATCATAACTTGTAAATGATCCTACAAAGAAAAATCTATTACGTATATTAACATTACTTATTCTCATGGTTTTTTTCTTTTCTTTAAAATAAGATTAAAAAAATAGTGCTTCACTTATTTTGAATATAAGATAAACTGAGGAGTGAGCATCTATATAAATTTATCTATGAAGAGATAATAAGGTATGTTCATATTATTGTGCTCAATGTTTTTCTTCTTACATTTAAAACAATATAAGAAATAACACTTTAGTAATTTTGAATATAAGATAAACAAGGTATTAAGCATCTACTATAATTTATCTTCAAGAATGGAATTACATTTCAATATAATCCAATTATTATGTTGTTTAGATCAAACTATTAAATTATCTATTGTACCAATATAGGAGGAAAAGGTCATACTAGATTTTTGCATAGCTTGACAATAAATAACAAGATTATATGTTGTCCATTTGTGTAGATTATATATTGTTCATCTATATAGATATATTACTCTTTATTGTTCATCTTCTGCAACATCATCATTGACTTCACTCACAATATTATATGTTGTTGATTTATGCAGATTATCTTGTTCATTTACATAAATAGATTATTCTTTTTTGTTCATCTAGTGCAACAGCATCATTGAGTTAGTCCTTTGAACATGCCATAGGTGCTTTTGTGACCGTGGTAATCTTGTCACAGTGGTGAAGGTAGTGGGACTACCTATTCTCAAATGTTTTCCTTGCTTCAAACATCCAACTATGACATGCATTTACAAGCTCCTAAATAATCACACAAAATTTGTTTTCGTCATAGGATTAACATTTCCAAATAATGAAGGATGGATTCCTTATTTATGTCAGCTAAAGTAGTACTACTCTACAATATTTGATAGTTCTTAGAGGCTAGCATTCAGGTTCCTCCTCGGCGAAACCCATATAGTAAAGGAATTGTAGCTTTACATGCTAGCTTCCTTATGGTTAATAGTGAAGGTGTTCGAAATTGTAACATGGCCAAAATACAACTCATTTGAATAATGTAACTATCAAATTGTAATATGAATGCCATGTAAATTGTAACATGGTAATCGTGCTAACATGTATAACAAACTTTGCCAAGTAAAAAACTCACCTACACTACTAGTGTGTCTATGATATGAAAACATATCCTAACAAATTTCTTTTCAAATTAATGTTAATTCAAGAAATGGCATTAATTAATCTATAAATCATATATCATAAATATTAAGTCTAAGCCCAAAAAAGAAAGACTTAATATAAATCCAAATAAAATTTCAATGTTTTTTTGTTAGTAGATTAAAAGTATTATCAATGTTTGATCTGAGGGAAAAAGTGTTTGTTGAAATATCAATTTAAATTTTTAGATTGTAAAGAAAAAAGCAGGCATAAAAGTGCATGAAAATTCATTGAAAAACCACAGGTTGATTACTAATATTCCATATCATAGCTAACATGGTCTAATAAGAGTATACTCGATAGTAAAGTGAATCTCTAGGTTTGAATAACATTATTGGCATTCTCGTTTGAATAACAACATGGGTTGAAGTATTATACCAAAAGAATGGGCAATATTAATTAGCACACCATAAAATTGGTTAAAGGGAATATTGAACAGAATGAGGTAAGAAGTTGATTGATTTATTTCATTATTATGGCAGAAATATATAAATTCTTGGTGTTATTTAATGAGGTTACAATTTTGTTTGGATGGCAAATTTTTTTTGGGAATTTGGTGAGAAAACTTTCTAGAGATTTGACTATAATAGTGTTTAAATCGTTTTTTGATGGCAGAAATGGATTCAGCACCATCATGAACCACTTAGGTCCCAAAATCTTGAAACATGACAGTTGTATCTTGGATTTTAAAAAATTCCCGCTAGATTTTCTCAAAATCATGTTGGAATTTCTATTGTTTTTTGGGCGAAATTCTGACCTCGTTAGACTACATGCAATTTTTTATTAAATGAGGAGTTCATACTAAAATAACTATCCTTTTCATTGTCCATTCATGACCATCTTAGAGCCAAACTAGAATTTGGTTGGAGGGTTTTCCTGAGAAATACAAATCATCATACTCTCTAACTTGTAAGTGAGAATGAGATTACTAGTACGTTTCCATGTCATAATACTATTAATAAACTATAATTTGTCCATATGTACATTACCCAAATCCTATCTGGAATTCAACTTGTGATCTCTAAGGACAAAACCCAAGTTCTTAATCATTAGGCCCATTTAGATTGTACTTAAAATTTTTGGCATTGGGTATTTTCTAGAGAAGAAGTCAGCTTCTCTTTATCAAAAAGTGATCTCCAAGGAGAAAACTCATGTTCTTAACCATTAGGGCCACTTACGTTCTACTTAAAATTTTAGGCATTAGGAATTTCCAAGGGAAGAAGTCGACTTCTCTCTATCCAAAAGGGTTGAGTGAGGTTTCTAGTACGTTGTGAGTGTGATCATATCTCAATTAAGAGATCAAACATGTCACTTATGGGGATTGTAACTGGTACTAAACCTAGGTGTCATGGGTGGTGATCTGAAAATGAGATATTAAATCAATATTAAGGTATTATAGACTCATGTGTAGGAATGCCTATATTACTTAGTGCAACAAATCGAAAAGATTGTGAATAATATAGACAATGAATAGTTATAAAACATAATAACACACATCAACACAACAATAATCAAGGAGTTCACTAGACTTCCTGGCTATGTCTCCTAGTTCAGCTTTCAGTGTTGACCTCTATATTATGTCTTAAAGAATAGAGTTTACAGGTGTGAGCTCAATCATAGCCATAACACAAAAATAGTGATATTACATAGGGATTCCACTCGAAAACCTTGAGTCTACATCGTACACAAACTCTCCCTCTCAGTGCCTCTAATCAATTGTTCGTAGTTGTGTGGTTTCTCTAACTCTCTGTCTCCCCTCTGTCTCTAACCTCTGCCTTTGTTCTGTTATGGGATGGCTTTTTAAGCTTATCAACATTGTCTTTTCACCTCCCTTTTCAGTGTGGACACGTTTTGTTAAAAACTCTTAAGGCATAAGAACAGTTTATTTTAGAAATGGAAGGATCGGCAGGAGCGGTGAAACCGACCGTTCGGTCTTCCTCCACACAAATCCCTCGATATAATACATATTTGGGCCTTCATTCATTTTATCAAAAATACAAATAAAATACATAGAATACATTGAAAAACCCAACAAAAACATTTTATCGGAACTCAAATATCCTATGAACCGATGCTTATAATCCTTTCAAGTCTAGGCTTATCGATATCACACATCGCATGGTGCGTAGGCCCCGTTCCTTTGTATTGATGTGATGCGATATTGCGATCGGCAATCACATATCGCAATGTCTCGAGCCCATGGTAAGTCCTTCCTTTGGCCATGTTGTAATGCGAATAAATCTCCACTGTTGGTCTTCTGCCATCAGATCGACGGATGATGTCTTCCCGATCAAACAAAACTTGCTCGACAGTCCTTCACCATTGATCTACACTTAACGGATCCGACGATCCACAACGATTATGGGTGAACAACTTGCCCGACACTTAACCAGCTTTACGGACCCGATGGGAATTATAAACTCCCAATCTATTAAAGTTCAGGTCCAATTTCTTAATTAAAGTCTGATTACTTTAGCACCTGATATCTGTTGGATGATGAGATCTCTCGATGCTGCGGTCTGCGGGTATTCAACATACAGATGTTTTAACTTCCCTTTGGTTCCATGCGATGCGGTGTTGGTAGTTGATCTGGATCGTTGATTTGTGCATTCAATCAACGGTCCTCATTAGATCGCGCTGATCACTGTCACAATTTCTCAAGGCCTTAGTCTTTTAACACTTCGCTTTGGTTTTTCCCCGATGCGATAATGAGGCTCCATTGTAAGATATATATATATATATATATATATATATGGAATGTGATGAAGGTTTTGTTGTTATACTCTATTTTTCGTGGTTTAAACATATATTTCTCCGGTGCGATAAAATGTTGCAATGCAATAATTATTTAAGGGACTTTGAAACATATTTTCCCATTTTAAATACAATTGAAAACTTAAGAGGTTTTTCCAAGATCCATTTTGGATCACGCCTTCCCACTGAAAAGCTTTTGGACCACCAAAAGTTGGTTTTAGCATTCGAGCAAGTGAGGATACTGCACCATCACTTATCCAATTTCCATCCATCGAGCTCTACTTGGATTTGAACCTTTGAGTCCCACTCTCAGGTACTCAACATCCCCTTGACATATAGTTCTTACCTTCTTGTCCAGAACTGTGTCCTCCTGTAACTCATTGAGATACTTAGGCAACAAATCCCCAATAGAAGGCAACTGACTTTGCTCTTCAAGGTATTCAATCAATGAAGGTTCATACAATCTCAAGTTTTCTACATTAACAACTGAATAGATTTAAATATAAGCTGGCAAATCAAGGCGAAAAGCATTTTCTCCAATTTTATCAAGTATCTTTAAAGGTCCATACCTTACTGGTTTTAGCTTCTTACCTTCACCTTGCATTCTGTCTTTGCTGATGTACAGCCAAACTTGATCACCAAGTTGAAAACTATGCTCAACTCGATGCTTGTCATGTCTTGCCTTGTACTTGGCTTGACTTCTTTCCAGCTGTTCCTGTATTTCCTGGTGAATTTCCTAGATTTGTTGAATGAACTTGGTTGCTTTGTCCACACCATTGTGTCCATCAACTATTATGTCTTTACCAAAGACAAAATCCAAGGGAGACTTTGGTATAAAACTAAAACAAGTCTCAAAAGGAGATCTCTAAGTAGAAGAGTGCTTGGCACGGTTGTAAGCATGTTGCACATAACACAAATGCTCATCCCAAAGCTTGGGATGCTTGCTGCAATAGCCTCTAAGCAACTGGATCACTGTGTTATTGACCACTTCTGTCTGACCATCTATTTGTGGATGAAATTTTGTGCTCTTCTTCAATCTGGTGTCCATCAACTCCCATAGATTTGACCAAAACTTCCCAACAAATCAAGAATCTCGATCAAACACAATAGAAGTGGGTAACCCAAAATGAACCCATACATTCTGAAAGAATAACTTTGCTTTTGTTCAGCTCTAACTTTCTTGTTACATGGTATCAAAATACACATTTTATTGAACCTATCCACAACAACATACAAATAATCATGACCTTTCCTAGACTTTGGAAATCCACCAATAAAATCCATGGAAGCACTTTCCCAAGGATGAGAAGGAATTGGAAGTGGAGTGTACAAGCTTAATTTTCTATTACTTGGTTTGCTTGTAGAACACATTGTACATCCTTTGATATAACTAGAAACTGTCTCATGCATTCTTGGCCAATAACAGAACCTTTTCAATTGTGCAACTATTTTACTTACACCAAAATGACCTGATATGAGAGAAGTATGTGCTTCTCGGATTAAGTTAACTCTTTCAGTTTGTGGAATGCATAACTTTCCTAAATGATATAAGAGTTGGTCCTTTACATAATAATCCAATTCTTCTACTTGCTTGCCATGACTTAAAGTTGCATATACCTCTTTAAAATATACATCTTGAGCATATTGTTCAATGTAACTTTCATGCATTACTGAGCTATGCTTAAGTAGAGTATATTCATTTATGATTGGTCTTGATAACATGTCTGCAACCTTATTGTGTATGCCCTTCTTATATCTGATGACAAGATGAAATTGTTGTAGAAAACCCATCCAGCTATAATGTCTTGATTGTTGCAATTTAGTTTGTGAGTGAAAATATTGAAGTGGTTGATGATCTGTATGTATGATTGTTTCTTTACCCATTAGGTAATGTTTCCACTTTTTCACACTTTGTACTAATGCATACAATTCTTTATCGTATGTGGGATAATTAACTACTGCAAAAGTAAATGTCTCAGAATGATAACATATGGGTTTTCCATGTTGCATCAACACTGCTCCCATGGCATAGTCACTGGCATATGTCTCAATCTCAAATGGATGTTGAAGATCTGGTAGTGCTAGTACTAGTGTTGTACTGATTTTCCATTTCAAGGTATCAAAGGCTTTCTGTTGTTTGTCTCCCCAATTAAACACCTGTTTCAATCATGTTAAATCATGTAATGGAGTTGCAATCAAAGAAAAGTTAGCAATAAACTTTCTCCAGTATTGTGCTACCCCTAGGAAACTCCTAACCTCTGTAGCAAATTTGGGTTTAGGCCAATTCACAATGACTTCAACCTTAGAGGGATCTATCTTAAATTCCCCAACGCCTACAATATAACCCAAATAATTTAAATATGTTCTACCAAATTCACATTTTGACAGTTCTACATAGACATTTTCTCTTTTTAAAACATCTAAAGTTTGCTTTACATTCTTTACATGGTCTTCCCATGTCTTACTAAAAACAAGAATGTCACCTAAATAAATAGTTACAAAATCATCAATAAATGGTCTGAATACATCATTCATAACTCTCATAAATGTAGCAGGAGAATTAGTTAAGCCAAAAGGCATAAGCAACCATTTATACAGTCCTTGCTTTGTCTTGAAAGCAATTTTCCATGCATCCTGTTCTGCAACTCTGACATGATGATAACCACTTCGCAAGTCTAACTTAGAAAAATAAACGATTTCTTTCAATTTATCTAATAAATCATCAATACGAGGAAGAGGATAATGATTCTTGATCGTTATTTTATTTAGTGCTCTATAATCAATGCACATTCTCCACGAACCATCTTTCTTTCTCACTAGCACAATTGGAGATCCACATGGCAATGTGCTTGGTCGTATAAACCCTTTATTGAGCAACTCTTGTACTTGCTTCTTTATCTCTGCATTCTCTAAAGCTAACAACCTGTACATTCCAATGTTAGGTAATGGAGCATCTTGCTGCAAATAAATATCATGTACTATTTCTCACTTGGGTGGTAGACCTTTTGGTTCTTGAAATAGAACATAATACTCTGAAACAACTTTAACTAAATCAAATTTCTATTTAGAATCACAGCCTTCAAATGCATTGGATTTTTCAGGATCCTTTGCCTTTACAACCATTAGTAAAAATTGCTTACTCGAATTCATAATTCTTTTCATCTGCCCTGAGTTTATGAGAAAATATTTATCGTTGAGTTTATGAGTTCTCACAATATATTCTATTCCATCTTTAGTGAGTTGATATTTATTCTCAACTCTATAGAAAATATCTTTTCTATCATACAAGTATGGACTTCCCAAAACAATACCACATATATCCAATGGAACTATATCTAACTCAACCTCATCTACAAATGTTGATCCAATAGAAAACCTAAGTTTACATTGTCACGTTACTAGTAGCTTTGTTTTATCACACACCTAACCTAATGGATATGGCTTCTCATGAGGTTTTGTTTGTAATCCCAACTTCTTTACAATTGTTTTAGAAATCAAATTTACTTTTGATCCACTATCAAACAAAGTATCAATATTATTGTGCTTGGAAATTACTCTAATACGAAAAAGCTCATTTCTTTCCCTCTTATTACTTTCATTATCAACAAATTGTGCAGAATTACTTGTAGATGCTTCAGAATCTTTACCTTTAATACCTATGGTTGTAACTCTTGTTTCATCGCCTGAATCTGATCCCAAGTCCTGCTGGATAGTAGCAGCATTCTTTTTCCTCTTTCCACTGAACTTCTTAGGTCTCCGTTCTAGATGCAAAAACCAGTAATGTGCCTCATTGTGTCCTTCTTTCTTGCAATAAGTACATGAAGGTTTATCCTTCTTTATAGTGTTTGCTTTCCTCTCCTTCCATTTTAGTTTCTTCTTTTCCTTGCTCTTGCTTACAAAATATTTAGATGATCCCCCAACCTTTGGGTTTAAATTCTTACCTCTAGCTTCTAGATGTGTGGCTTGAACGGATACATCATCTAAGCTAGTGGGATTAAACATGAGAATAGTATGCTTTAAATAGTTATGAAGACCACCTATATACTTCAATAAAGTCTTAGGTGAATCTAATGATATACCTAGAGTTAAAGCTCTCTTTCTAAATTCCTAAGTATAAATATGTACACTCTGACCCTTCAACTGACGAAGAGTTTGCCAACTCATCATTTCCTGCTGCATGTAAGCTAAAGGATAGAATTTATTTTTGATAGCAGAAACAGATTCATTCCAGGTAGAAATGATTTTACCATGTTTTTGCAGATCAGCTTGTGTCTTTCCTTCCCACCATACTAGTTCATTTCCTCCAAGTCAAAGGCTAGCCAGCTGAATCTTCTTCCTTTCTGAATCAACATTATGTACCCTGCAATAGACATCAATTTGTCTTATCCAATTATCTAGCTTTCCTGCATTGAGTTCTCCATCGTAAATTGGAAAATCAAACTTCACATCTAATTTGATTAAGGAAGTTCTCTTCTTCTTCTTAAAAGAGCTAGAAGATGATGAGGATGATGAAGGTGATGATGGAGGAGATGGTGGAGGAGGCATTCCCCTTTCCCTTTGCCTTCTGGAGGGGAAACTAGAAAAGGTTCCTCTGCTCCTTTGTCTGGTTTAGGTGTTGAAGTGCTTCCACCTTGACCCTTCTTAAACTCCAGATACATCTCTTCCACCATGGCTTGGAGTGTCTTAAAACATTCTATAAATTGAGATTCTGATCCCAATGGAGCTTCTTCTGCCATTCTCCTCTGAGAATAGACTCTTCCAATCTCTGTATTAGCCTCAACAAGTTCTCCTTCTTCCAATCTCTGGATTAGCATCAAAAAGTTCTCCTTCTCCTAGTTTGAGCTTTAATCTAGTTAGCATTCAAAATCCAGCACAAGCTTGTCTAACCTTAACAAAACCAAATGCTCTTATACCACTTGATCTTAAAATGAGATCTTAAATCAATATTAAGGTATTACAGACTCATGTACAGGAATGCCTATATTACCTAGTGCAACGGATCGAAAAGATTGCGAATAATATAAACAATGAACAGTTATAAAACATAATAACACACATCAACACAACAATAATCAAGGAGTTCACCAGACTTCCTAGCTACGTCTCCTGGTCCCGCTTTCAGTGCTGACCTCTATATTATGTCTTCAATAACAGATTTTACAGGTGTGAGCTCAATCAGAGCCATAACACAGCAACAGTGATATTACACAGGGATTCCACTCAAAAACCTTGAGTCTACAGAGTACACAAACTCTCCCTCTCAGTGCCTCTGATCAACTGTTTGTAGTTGTGTGGTTTCTCTGACTCTCTGTCTCCCCTTTGTCTCTGACCTCTGCCTTTTTTCTTTTATGGGATGGCTTTTTGAGCTTATCAACGTTGTATGTTCACCTCCCTTTTCGGTGTGGACACGTTTTGTTAAAAACGCTTAAGGCACAAGCGCAGTTTCTTTTAGAAACGGAAGGATCGGCGGGCGCGGTGAAACCGACTGTTCGATCTTCCTCTGCACAAATCCCCTGATATAATACATATTTGGGCCTTAATTCATTTTATCTAAAATACAAAGAAATACATAAAATACATTGAAAAACCTGACAAAACATTTTATCAGAACTCAAAAATCCTATGAAACGATGTTTATAATCCTTTTGGGTCCGGGCTTATCAATATCATGCGTCGCATGTTGCATAGGGCCCGCTCCTTTGTATTGTTGCAATGTGATATTACGATCGGCGATCGCATATCGCGTCTCGAGCCCCCAGTAAGTCCTTCCTTTGGCCATGTTGCGATGCGAATAAATCTTCGTCGTTCGTCTTCTACCATCAGATCGACGGCTGATGTCTTCCCAATCAAACAAAACTTGCTCGACAGTCCTTCGCCATTGATCTATAGTTAGTGGATCTGACGATCCACAACAATTTCGGGTGAACAACTTGCTCGACACTTAACCAACTTTACGGACTCGATGGGAATTATAAACTCCCTATTTATTAAAGTTCGGATCCGATTTCTTAATTAAAGTCTGATTACTTATCACCTGATAGCCGTTGGATGTTGAGATCTCCCAATCCTGTGGTCTACGGGTATTCAACATACACACATTTTAACTTCCCTTTGGTTCCGTGCGATGCGATATTGGTATTTGATTTGGACCGTTGATCTACGCGCTTGATCAATAGTCCTCATTAAATCGCGTTGATCGTCGTCGTAGTTCCTCAAGGCCTCGGTCTTTTAATACTTAGCTTTGGTTTTTCCCTGATGCGATAATGAGGCTCCATTGTAATATATATATATATATATATATATATATGGAATGTGATGAAGGTTTTGCTGCTATACTCTGTTTTTCATGGTTTAAACATATATTTCTCCGTTGCGATAAAGGGTTGCAATGCGATAATTTGTTAGGGGACTTTGAAACATATTTTCCCATTTTAAATACAATTGAAGACTTAAGAGGTTTTTCCAAGATCCATTTTGGATCAAGCGGAGATGTTAACAATGATTCTTCCCAAGTAATTGACAAAATGGTTGGTATTGTGATAAAGATAATTGTTTTAATAATCACCTCCTTATACTGTCTTATTTTCTTTTCTTGTTCTTTTTCTTTTTCGTTTTCTTTTCATACTAGAGGAATCCACGACTAGTTGGTCTTGTACTTATGTGAAGCGAGTATAATTTTAACGGCTATGACTATAACTCTAGGTGAACCAGGTCAATTATGATCACTACCACTATAATTCTAGGTGAACCACGTGACTCCTAACACGCTGCCCATGGTAAACTGAGGGGATATGAACCTTAAATCTCATGGTACATAACACTTCATTATCATGGAAAACGGTAATTAAGTTACACCCTAGAAGTTATTTTCTTTTATTTTACTATATATATAATCATTTTTTAAAATTATATTAAAATTATAAATTATATAATTTTAATAATGTTGCTTATAATAATATTATATAACTAAATACTTAAATGTTAATATTTTTATTTATTTTTAAAATAGAATTTCTAAAATCTTAATTTAATTATAATAATTATTAAATAAATAGTAAAGATTTAAATATTTTCGACTAGATAATTGAGATTTAATTTTTTTGGTTATAATTGTTTGATTCCGTTAAAATTCCTTATATCATAGTTACTAAATTCAGTTGAACTGACCCAAACAAAAATAAAAAAATTGGTGATTGTATTAAGTTCGTGGATTAATACGGCGATTCAAAGTTCGGTACAGTTCACAGATCAATAGAGTGGGGCAGAGTAATTTCTTGTCGCTCATTTATTTGCTTGGACAATGTTGCATACTGTCTGTTACTCATTAATGAATTGTAATGATACCATGAGATTTTGAAAAGTAAATTTCTGGAAAGGGTTATTGACTTATGATATTTAAGCCATGTGTCATATATCTATAATGTAAATAGAAAGATTCTTGTGAACCCATGTAATCATATATTTAGAATGAAAATAGAAATATTCTTGTGAAAGGGAAAGTTTTATGTTTTTTTGGGAGAGAAAAAATGTTCGTAACTTTTCAGGCGGATTTTCTGGGTTAGAATTTGGACGAGTACTAAAATATAATATTTTATATTTTGTACTAAAATATAAATTATTTTATATTTTGTACTAAAATATAATATATAATATTTATTTTATTTCTAATATTTATGATGGAAATTAATTCGTAAAGAATTTATGAACTAAGTGGTTGGATCGAAACACGTTGATAAATGGTATTTCATGTGATTTTACGAAAAAATTCTCACAAACTTGATATGGATCAGAGAAGCCTAAATTTTATAATTGTAAAGAGTTTTTAAATTTTCATTATTATAATATCTAATATTTGATATATATTTTCAAATTTTTATATTACTAAAACAAAGAATATATGTAATTATTTTTTTACTCTTAAATTTGTAATTTTTAAAAGATATTTATAAAATTTATTAAAGTTTTGGTAAAATTAAATATTAATTTATTTTCTAGAAATGAAAATTATTTTTTGAATTTTGAATTTTTGAATTTTTAAAATTTAAATTTTTTATTTTTAATGGGTGGATGATTATTTATGTGCTTTGTCCACATGGGGTAGCTCAAGCGGCAATGGCAGTGGAAATGAAGTCTCACCGAACCGGAAGTCTTTGGGTTCAAATCTTGGGCTACCCTTCCCCCATTGAGGGTACTTAATGGACATGTAAATATCAGAGAGTCCCGCCCTAGCCTACAAAAAAAAAATTAATGTGCTTTAAAAATTAATTTTTAATTCCTTTGAAATTAAAAATTGTAAAAAAAAATATTAATTATCCAAAAAAAATCTATAATTAATATTTTATTTTCTAAAACCAATAATTGTCACATTTTAGGTTTTTAGGTCTTTCCTTTTCTCATATTTTTCTCTGGGTTTTTTTATATTATTGAATCATTTTCTCAATAAACTTTATCTATGTCATATATTTTCATAATTCAATTTTAAATCATGATGCAATATAAAAAAATAAAATTGTGTCTGTACAATTTTAATCATAATAAAAAAAAAAAAATAGGAATCTTTTCCATTCACAATTAAGCCTTTGTGTAGCTAATTTTTTATTTGAATATACTACACTTTGTAAATTTTTATATTAGATATTTTACTAGTTATGATTTTTTTGTCATATCAATTTGATTTTTTCAACATAAATTCTACCATAGATTATTTATTTGTTCGCCAATTCAGTTAGATTGAATATAAATTTGAAGTTAGATATATAGTTTGTTAAATTATTTATTTTATTTATGTCATATATATACATTATTTAATATAAAGATATTAGACATTGTAAGCTCTCTTCCTTATTTGGTACCATGTTTTAAAAATAGAATAAAATGTGCACAAACACATTTCAATAAACTATTAACTTTTGTAACAAAGGATGATGTTGGGGATAATGTTTTATCTAAAATTATTTATGCACCTATATCTATTTTGCTTTAAGGCTATTTAGTCCATTAATTACTTTCCTTCATCGTATTCAAATGTGCTCTATTATTCCATTTATGAATTTGTTCAAACATTTTGTATTCAAATGTGTCTCATTATTAAATTTATAAATTTGTTCAAACATTCAATCATTGCTATTGATTACTTTTTACATAATTGATATCTATTACTTTTTGCATAAGAGACAAGTACTAACCAACAAAAATGACAGGTACTAAATAGCAATGCATATTAGTTAATTACATAATGACAGGTACTAAATAGCAATGCATATTACTTGTTCTTTATTACATAATTGTTATTTATTACTTTTTGCATAAAAAGTGAGTACTAACCAACAAAAATGACAAGTGCTAAATAACAATACTGGATATTACACTTGTTTTATATTAAATTATAAACAATGAGATACCATATTTTGTACAATGAGATGCAGATTGTTGTAATTATACTTGAGATTGAGAGAGTAATAAGTGGCCATTGTAATCTGTAGTCAAGGTCATGGTTCCTCGTTATAAAGAATCTAATTTTGGTGCTGCACCATCTAATTTGTATTGTGCTAACTGGAAGTTAGGTTTGCTTTAGCTGGAGACTATGCACGAAGAGTGAGATATGACACAATTGGTGGACCTGCTGTATCTAGGCAGTTAAGAATTATCAGAATGTTGATGGCAGAACTTTTGATAAGGGTGAACCATTTGGGCCGGTGGACTTGGACATACAGAGTTACACGTGGCAAATGTTCATATAACTAATGTAAATAAACAATGGGTTACTCGTGAGCTTCATGCTGGTTAAAGTGGTATTGCTGGAGCTCATGAATCCTTCGTTATATTCATGAAGTTCACATCCTTTTTTCACAACAGAAAAGAATACTTCGCGCATGAGCCAGCTTTTTGTTGCCAACTATTTACAAAAGTCTCGAGCTAAAAATATAGGTATACAGATAGTGGAGAGCAACTGAGGTGCAGAGTGGATTCTTTTGGCATCGTTTGTAATCACAAACCTTCATGGCGGATAAAGTTGGTTAGATGTTTCGAGACATCCATTTTTATTTAGACCATGATGGCCCGTCGAACCTATTGCTGGATCATTTTATTGGTAATCAGATGGAGTAAATTCATGGTCTTTATTGTTGGAAAGGTAGAAAAGTTTAAACACAAAATATATAAGCTGGGGTTCTATTATGATTGATGAAGAGTAATTAATGAATGGGATGAAGAGTATTTAACTTTTTTCAATTAATTACTTGCTTAAGATTTTTTGACATACAACTACACAATTTAACATGTAATTATATAATTTATTATAAATTAGACTATAAATTATGATTGATCATAAAAAAAATGATTATTATAATAAATGGGATGAAAAGTATTTAACCTTTTCCAATTAGCCACTTGCTTAAAATATTTTGACATACAACCACACAACTTAACATGCAACTACAGATTATAAATTACACTATAAATGACTTCTGATTCATCTTCGTGCGAAAGTAATACGCTAATCAGCGTAACATAGTGGTACACTTCATTGACCTGATAGAAAGGTTGAATCCTTAGAATGCAAATGGCAATGAAAAAAGTAACGCTTTCATTGCCTCTCAGTTATAAAACTAAAATTAAATCTTAATGTTTACAGTCTAGTTAAATTAACCTCGTATGAATCCTATAGAATGATCTCCAAATAAATTCTGATACTATGTTGATATAAAAAATGTAATAAGATTCCAAAGTATACACAGTAAGCAGCAGTGATCTGGTTTTTATACAATACATAAGCCATCAACTTTCCACAAATATAAACCAGGTTTATTTACACAAGATAAAATTTCCCATCCAACAGTTCCATAACTTTTTATAAGTATTAGCTACTCAGCGTTCATTGTCAAGTTTATTCATAACACAATCCCAGCATTATGTGGAGATTTTACTTTAATGCTTGGCCCAGTTTCTCAAAGAACTCCCTCACCCAACTGCAGCTTGGGACAGTTACACACACTAAGCGCCCGCAACGACATTAGATGCTTCAAACCTTGCAGCTTTTGCATCTCTTTGCAATAATCCACATTCAAAAATAAAGCTTTGTCAACAGCCCCAACCCTGGTATGCTCTCCAGCGTCGAGCACCAACTAGCGTTAATAAACTCCAAAGATTTCAACGATTCAAGACTGGACAACTGCTCTAATTGTTCACACGCATGGAAACTGGAAAGCCCTCCTATTTTGCCTCTTCATTGAGGGAAAATGTACAGATCTATGGTTTTTGGAATAAAACTCGAAAGAATTATTTTAAATGGAATATAAAGAATGGAAAAAAAAAAAAAAAAAAAAAAAAAAAAAAAAAAAAAAAAAAAAATATATATATGTTAACTTATAACAACGATTCTATATGCGGAAAAACTTAAAGAATCGTTAAAACTGGAATGAAAATTTAATGCCCAGAAAATTAAATTACCTTTAGCTATTGATAACGCTCTTGCTTCAAACCACAGTCCACTTGTTTTCTTTACTGAAACAGCACTTCAGCTTCAACCCAAGCAAAAGAAAAGAAAATCAAGCTCTGTTCTCTGAGCTAGATGGTGTAAAAACTGAAGGGGATTGAGATGCTAGCTTGGGGACCAAACAGATGAATTTATAGCCAAGCTTCCATCAAGCTTCTAATCGCTATGTGTCAGGTGTTCCACAGATCAAGGTAGAGAACTCCAGATGGAGTAATGGACCACTTTAGAAGCTCCCAACAAGAAAATTAATTAACTGCAGTTGATTTCCTTAATTTAAAGAAATTACTGCAGTTGGTTTCCAGAAATTAAGGAAAGACTGCAGTTTACTGCCATAACTGTTGGCAGCAGTTGGTAAAAACATAATGGAGCTTAACATTCTCCCACTTGGTCCATACTTCCAAACTTAATGTCTCAACTTAAAACCCATTGACAATCTGTATTAAGTAATAGATACATGAATCATGGCGATAAGTCCTCTAATGACGAGTATTATCTTGCATGTATTACTATGTATTTATTCTTATTATAATTTATGTGGCAATAATTTCTTAATGAATAAACCTTATGTTTATTCTTGGCCCTTTTTAAATGAATTTTCTCAAATCAACTTAAGGTGCACATAAATATGAGAAAAAACATCACAATAATTAAGAATTTCATTAAAATAACATTGTCCATACAATGAGAAACTACATAATGGAACCAAGTCCCATATTCATTACATGATCCTTGAATTTAAATGGTGGCATGCCCTTAGTCAAAAGATCAGTGATCATTAACTCAGTGCTGACGTGCTCAATGACCACTTTCTTTTTTTTAACACGTTCCCTTATAGCTAAATACTTAATGTCGATGTGTTTATTTCGACTCCCAGTTTTGTTGTTTTTAGCCATAAAAATAGCAGCTGAATTATCGCAATATATTCTCAATGGCTTAGAGATAGAATCCATAATTCTAAGCCCAGAAATGAAACTCTTAAGCCATACACCATGTAAAGTAGCCTCAAAACAGGAGACGAACTCGGCTTCCATAGTGGAAGTGGCAATCAAGGTTTGCTTGGCACTCCTCCATGATACAGCTCCATTGGCCATCATAAAAATGTAACCTGATGTTGATTTGCGTGAATCAACACATCCAGCAAAGTCAGAATTTGAGTAGCCAATTACTTCCAAGTTGTCCGTCCGTCCATACATAAGCATATAGTCTTTGGTTCCTTGAAGGTACCTCATTACTTTCTTTGCAGCTCTCTAGTGGTCTAAACCTAGATCACTCTGATATCGTCCCAACATTCCCACAACAAATGCAATGTCAGGTCTTGTGCAGACTTGAGCATACATTAGGCTTCCGACAGCAGAAGCATATGGAATGTTTTTCATTTGTTCCCTTTCAAAGTCGTTCTTCGGGCATTGGTTCAAATTGAACCTATCACCCTTCACAATGGGAGCTACAC
>APFE031577443.1:64144-91202 GCA_000404065.3 Pinus taeda
TCCAACCAGAAAATTAATTAACTGCAGTTGATTTCCTTAATTTAAGGAAACTAATGCAGTTGGTTTCCTCAAATTAAGGAAACACTGCAGTTTAGTTCCATAACTGTAGGTTATAGTTGGAAAAATTAATTAACTGTAGATTACAGCTAGAAAATATTAATTGAGCTTAACACATGATTGTTGCAAACAATTTATTAGGTAGTTGTTCAACCTAAGGATTTTGTTCCATTACTTAGGTGGACATGGAACAAAATACCGCCATCAATGCTCAAATGCTTGAGATGGATCACTATCAACAGTTTCTACCTCGGTGAAGTATTCTAGAGCATATATTATTTAATTTAATGGCAACTTGGGATGGGGTGAGTAATATGAACAAAATATCATATTCTTTTCAAACATGGTTGGCTTAGAAGTTAGATAACGGGCATAAATTGCCTACATTGCTCAAACATATGTGAACGCTCAATTGATTTAATCTTGGTAACTTCGGTCGCTTAGGTTGAAAATAAAATAACAAGGAGAATGGACTCAAGGAGAATAACCAGGATTCTCATTCAATTAAAATGTCCAGGTAAAAACAATTGTATACAATAATTAGAATGCCCGCATAAAATATATCTGAAATAGCATTACATGCATATGGATTTTAGAGAAACGACTGCACAAGTAAAAAACAGCAAAAGTAAAACGAATAATTTTGACAAAGGGCATCAATGCTGAGATGCAAATGTCTACGAGAGTTTTCTGAAATGCATGTTGAACCATGAGAGTATTGTGAAAACAAGATAATTTTGGTAAGCAAAACATACCAAGGCAGAGATAAATTCTAAGGCTTTTTTCCGCATATAGAATCGCTATAATAAAGTTAACATTTTGCAATCTCCTCCTCACGCCTCCGTAAATTGTTTGCAAGGTTTGTCAATGTGCTATGTTGGGAAGGATGAGTTCGCAATCGTCATGAAGATTAGACAAGATATGGCATTAATGGTGGTGGAGAAGAGCACTCACGGAAGCCGGGCTAAGGAAGGCCTATTTATGTCGGTTCTGCCAAATATGTGGTCACCTGTTTTCCTATCTCCAGGGCTTTATTCTCACATTTTTCCTCTTTTGAAAGGTTTAGTGATTATAATAGTTGTTATTAACTATTATAAGAGCATGTGTTTCCTCCTAAGAGGTTATAGGTTCAAAACCAGAGGGGGGTAGAGTATGTATGCCTTCGTAGACTTAGCAGTTAAATCGCTGCGCGAAGGTGGGTCCCTTGTCCCACAAACAAGGGGGTCTCATACACCAATTTGGTGTCTGGCTTGGCTGTGACCTTAAAAATGGATATTATTATTATTATTATTTAGGTGGTAAGATAATCTGCCTTTTCCTTCTTAGTAAGTTTTATGTCAAAAGATAGTCATACGAAAGAACTTAAGATCAGTAAAGATACTATATTAAATCCATTAACATCCATACTTTTGAGGTGCACATTTTTAGTGAAAAATACTATTAAAAATAATAATTATAGGTGCAATTAAGTATAATATTTTGTTAATATTTTAATATAATGGTAGTTACATATTTTAGCTTCATTCGAGTGGAATGTTGATAATTTTGATTATTTTATAAAAAAAATAAATTTTAAAATTTGTTTTTATACTTTTTAAAAATAAAATTTAAAGAATAAATAAAATATTGTCTATTTAATATTATTTATTTAAATTTAAATAATGGCAGTTAAGTTTTTTTAGGGATATGTTTCATTTTTTTACTTTAGAGCAATATCTTAGGACTTTTTTTGGAAATTTGTATTATTTTAATGTTAGGATCACTAAACCAAGAGAACTGGTGGTGTATAAAGACACCATTGCTTTGGGTCTTACTAGCTCCAAGGGGCGTATTAACATGGAGTATTTTTTCTTTTAAATTGGCTACATTAGAGATGAATATCATGGGAAAAGACATGGGTTCTTATATACCTAGATCTAGAAATTTGTTGGTAACATGACCAAGTCAATTTTACCCGAACAACCCTAACAATCCCCACCTTAAACTTCACACACGAATATTAACCTAGTCTCAATCATTCATCAACCATCTCACATGAGATCTCACATTCCCCCTATAAAGCTAGGATACCAATACACTTTCCATCCTAGTACCTATCCAAGTGCTCAATTCCACAACTCAATGACTCCATGCACACTGCACTACATGTATTCCTGGTTAAATTATTAAGGTCTTACAACATCAGTTCTCCTGCACAACATATAAGCTTGAACAACAGGGCTTACAACTTCCTAGGGAAATACACCTACCTTAGACCAAAACACTTGGGGTGTTTTCACACACTTGCAACTCCCATCACAGATTGGTTCCTTCACTATGCACACCATTGAGACCATCTCTCTTTTCTGATCAATACGACCACTCTCTTGCTACATCTCTAGCTTTGCTAACCATACCTTGACCCAACCTTCCAACATTATTTTCACTCAAAAAATCCACATGATCTTTGATGAGTATAGATAATGTCCATTCAATGGGCATCATTTTCCTTTATCACAACCACCAGAACCTTTAATTCCTCTTGCCAAATACCTTTTCCTACTAGAAACTGTCATAGTTGGCTTACTGTCCACTAACTTTTCTCTACACCTATGTCAACAAGTAGACCATCTAACTATGTTGTATGACAACAAATTTGCATTTCATCCCAACAGATAACAACTTATATGAACAAAAACCTATGGAATTCGTTGTTCACTACACATGCACACTCTCTTCTTGGCAAATTTTCCACAACCTTAATATCTTTCCTACTGACGGCAATTAGATTCGCATGCTCGACCAAGTGGACCCACTGAGGTCAAGGTCGAGATTCCAACACTTGGCACTGAAATATGATACATCTTGACTCCCTCAAGGTCGAATATTGACAATGCCCAACCCAACTCATATGTCAAGTTTTTGTTGTTGTTGTTGTTGTTTTTGTTGTTGTTGTTGTTTTTTTAATTAAATGTGGCGAGGCCTTGTTTCGGATGACAAATTTCCATAACCCTTCTCGTGCCTTCCCTTTACGATTATGTGGTTCACTCTAATCTAATTCCCTTGTTCTCTTTATGGATTTTCTTACTCCTAATGATGAATCATTTCTTGTACACATAGCCAATTGCATAAACTACCATTAGATACATAATATCCTCTTAGGCCATGGTTTCTTTGAGCCTTACAATGCAACGATTGAGATATTAATCTCGCTGTCTGCTACGTGTCATGATATTTAATTCCATTATTTGTTAGGTGTCATAGCCAGTTTTTCTTTTCTTGAGTTCAGTTGAGTTGTATTTCAGTCTCACTATAGTCATTTATTGTTGATGTCTCCAATGTAATTCTATTTCGCTAATTTTGAATATTGAGAATAGTTGTTCACTCCATTCTAGTTTTTGAGTTCATTCTCTATCTATTTCTGCCTTTGCATTCTTTGTCATGGTATTTGAGTGCAAGGTTGCATACAACTACAAGGAGAGAAACATTTGAAATCATAGAGATCAAGAGCTTTAGGAGGAGAATGAAGAAGCCAACTATGACCAAGTTAATAAAGGCAAGGGCGAAACAGATTGTTGAGTTCAGAGTAAAGACAAAAGTTGAAATTAAAAAAAAAATGATCATGCAACTACATTATCGCTCTAATGCAAAGGCAGAGGCAAAGGATTTAGAGGCAGCAACAAGCAAGATGGAGGCTGAGATAGAGGGATATCAGAACATCATCATGTAGCAGAACAATGGAGACCTACAACCAAACAAAGAGAAGCAAAAACTGGAGAAAATCTAATGGCCAATACTATTACTACAAGAAATTTGGGCATTATGAACATGAACGCAGAGAGAAACAATCAAATTCAAAAATAGGTCTTGTCCATCTCTCCAACAATGAAGGAGAATCCTCTGAAACAATGTTTCTTTCCTACCATCCTTTTGAAGATAGTCAAAGCAAGGACCTTTGGTTGCCAGAAAGTTGTTGCAGTAATCATATGACAGGTAACAAAAATATACGTTCTTTCATTGATGCTTCCATAACATCTCAAATTACTCTTAGAGGTCGTTCACGTATTAAAGTTGAAGGTAAAGTTATTGTCCATATTCTTACCAAACACAATCAACAACATAATACATGCCTGATGTTTATTATGTTCCACATCTTAAGCATAACCTCATTAGTGTAGGTCAATTGATGGAACATGGTTATGATGTAATATTCCAACGGAGCACATGTTAAATATATGAAAAACCTCCCAATAGAATACTTATAGTAAAGGTTAAAAAACCAAGAATAGGATGTTTCCCTTAACTCTTAGAAGTCAAAATCTCTTAGTCTTTTTCCCATAATGTGTCAAGAATAGATGAGTCTCAACTATGACATTATAAGTATGGGCATATTCCATTCAAGAGTCTAGGTCTACCTCTGAAACATTCAATGGTTTTTGGTCTACCTATTATGAATGAAAAATATTGTAACTGTGAAATATGTATTATATCCAAGCATAAAAGAGGCAACTTTCCCACATCTTCTTCTAGATCAAAAGAGCCTTTAGAGCTAGTCCATGTAGATATATGTGTCCTAATGCAGACACAGTCCATTGATGGTAGTCTTTATTTTATGACCTTCATTGATAATTATAGGAGGAATATATGGGTTTATTTTCTCAAAAATAAATCAGATACATTCTCAAGATTCAAAGCATTCAAAGTAAAAGTAGAAAAGAAGAGTGGAAAGCCTTTAAAAGTCCTATGGAGGAGAGTATGACTCCAATGAATTCAAAGTTTTTTGTCAACAACAAGGAATCATCATGCATAACACAAAAAGGTATACTCCAGAACAGAATGGAGTATCAAAAAGGAAAAACTAGATAATAAGGAATATAGACAGATGTCTGCTGCATGAGAGGAAGTTATCTAATTACTATTGGGTTAAATCAATTTTGATAGCAGTATATGTTCTCAACAGATCTCGAACAACCAGTGTCTAAGATGCAGTACCTCAAGAAGCGTGGAATGGTAAGAAAATGGATGTATCTCACTTTAGGATTTTTATATTAGTAGCATTTTCACATGTTCCCAAGCAGCTAAGAATATTGATGATAGGAGTGAAAGATGTATTTTTGTAGGCTATAGTAAACAATCAAAGGCCTATATAATTTACAAACCAGTTACCAAGAAGTTTATTTTAAATAGAGATGTTATTTTTTTTTAAATAAATCTTTGTCTCATTATATTGATGAAGCTTTAAATCATCTTGTTTATCAACCACAACTACCATTGCTTCAAGAAGATCCATACCAATCTGAAAATGGTATATCTTCTAACAATGAATCCACCAATGATTCAACATCTCCATAAAAGAACCAGAAAAAAGAAGCATCAGAGAAATATATGAGCGGGAGCATAAGTTTGATCAACATAATATTTTTTCCTTCCTTTCATCTCAACCAACCCATTTTGAAGAAGAAGTTAAAGAAAAACATTGGGTTGATGCAATAAACCAAGAAATTGTTTCCATAGAGAAGAACGAGACTTAGGAATTAGTTCATCTCCTAAGAGACAAAACCAAAATTGGTGTAAAATTGGTATATAATACCAAGCTAAATGAAAAGGGAGAAATTGAGAAACATAAGAAAATGTTGGTTGCCAAAGGATTCTCACAATAATTTGGTTTCGATTATGTTGAAACCTTGGCTCCAGTAGCAAGGTTATCATCAGAACTATTTTATCCACAACTGCTCAACACAAATGGAAAGTCTATTAACTCGATGTAAAATTTTCTTTCTTAAATGGTATATTGCAGGAAGAAGTTTATGTGGAGCAGCCTCCTCGTTTGAAAGTTCCAGGACAAGAGCATAAGGTGTACAAGTTGAAGAGAGCTCTATATGGCTTGAAGTAAGCTCCAAGAGCTTGGTACAGTTGCATCAACACCTATCTCATCAAAAGTGGTTTTTGTAGAAGAAACCATGAGCTAACGTTGTATGCCAAAACTCATGAAGGTAAAATTCTCATTGTATGCCTTTACGTTGATGATCTTCTCTATATAGGGAGTATTATGTTAGAGGAATTCAAAGCATAAATATAAAGTAAGTTTGATATGATTGATCTAGGGGTCATGAAATACTTCTTAAGCATTGAAATTCAACAATCTGTTAATGGCATTTTTGTTGGTCCACAAAAATATGCCACTGACATCCTCCAAAAGTTCAGAATGACCAATGGAAAACCAGTTGATATACTAATTGCTTAAGGCACTAAGTTGAGAACACGAGATGTAGCACCACCAATTGATTCCACATTGTATAAAAGTCTGTTAATTGGTAGTATGTTATATCTCACTACAACTAAACCAGATATCATGTTTGCAGTTAGTTTTGTCTCCAGGTTTATGCAGTCACCCATGATTTCTCATTGGAAGGTTGCAAAAAGGATCTTAAGATATATTATAGGGACCCCAAACTATGGTTTTCTCTACACACATTCTAAAGATAACTCACATTTAGGTTATACAGACAATGATTATACAGGCAGTTTAGATGATCACAAAAGAACATCAGGGTCTGTTTTTCATCTTCGAACTAATATGATTTGATGATCATCCAAGAAATAGCAAATCGTTTCAATAGCTTCACCAGAGAAAGAGTATGTAGTTGTCACTTCAACAACTTGTCAAGAAGTGTGGCTTAGAATATTGTTGGAAGATCTTTCAAATGTTCAAAATGAGCCAACTCTGATTTACTATGATAATAGTTCTATAATTTCTTGATAAAAAGTCATGTCTTTTACAAAAAAACAAGACACACGTTTTCATTTCATCTGTGAGATTTTCAATGATGGAGACATATTACTTGCCTTTTGTGGTTCTAAATATCATTTTGCATATATTTTTACAAAGCCTTTTGGCAAAAATGTATTTGAATTACAAAGAGAGAGACTAGGCATTGTAAGTGCCACTACTTGTAACAATTGAGATTAGGAGGGGCTGTTGAGATATTAATCTCACTGTCTGCTAGGTGTCATGACATTTAATTCCATTTTCTGTTAGGTGTCATAGTCAATTTTGATTCTCTTGAGTTTAGTTGAGTTTAGTTGCATTTTAGTTCAGTCTCACAACAATCATTTATTGTTGATGTATCCAACATAATTCTATTTAACTCATTTTGGATATTGAGAAGAGTTGTTCACTCCATTCTAGTTTTCAAGTTCATTCTTTGTTTATTTCCACCTATGCATTCTTTGTCAGCAACCTCACAGTTATTCCATTTATGCACCAATAATCGAATACATATCCAAACAATTTCCCGATATCTTTGAACCCCTAACAACAAAGCACACTTCTCATTCTGACAAAAATTCGAAATTCTTCAATATTCTATTAACTTCAAAAGGACATATTTATAGATGAATTTTTAATCACTCCATCGAGCTTTTCTTTCATTCTCGGGCTTCTATTCTCTGCCCCTCTACCTTACTTGCCTACTTCTATACATCATACATATACAATTCCCATTCGAAACTACCTATTCAAAACTACTCAATAACTCAGCTAGACACCTGTTAGTATCTACAAAGGCCCAACTGCCCCAAATATCAACTATTCAAAATATCTTAACAACTTGATTATCTAGACTCCTCTAGAATCATGACAATTGGCCCTATTACAATAAAATCCATCTAATTCTAATTCATACAAATAAATTGGATAAAATAATACCTATATCTAAAATTTACAAGATCCCCCTAGGATCTTACACAAAGTAAATTTTTGTAGGTGATACTCCTGCATCACTAACTATTTCTTAAAATAAAATAACACATAACAAACCTAAAATGTAAGATGTCAATCCTTAAATGCAATGGAAAATAATTCAACAATGTAATAAATGGTTACTAGATATTAAAGCTTTAAATTTGATTTTAATGATTGACTATCAGGGGATAAGACTAGTGCCTGCTATTTTTTTGGGATATACGTAGTCAAATTAAGGATTCTTTTGAAGAAACATAAAAAGATCTACAGTGATACGAGTTTACATTACTAATCCTATAAAATCATCCTAGTACTTTCACATGCTTTCAAGACAAAATCAAGTGAGGAGTCTCCACTAAAATATTGCTTAGACTTTAAATTAGCATCTATGAAAACAGATACAAAGAGAATACATCCTTACCACTAGATAAACACATTTGTATTTAATATATTCAACAAATAAATCTACAAGATTTAAAATGCTTAATAAATAATTGTACATCCATAAACCCTAGTCATGAAACATCCATAAAGCTTGGAAAATCATCCACAAATAATCTCTCCCAAAGGTCCCACTAGTTATTTATTTATAAATAGCTAAGATAAGAATAAAAGTTTAGTAATATATCTCCACAAGTTGCAATCGTCCAAATGAGGAGTGGTTTCTCTATTATATGAGAAAATTAAGCGTTATTCCTTTGAAGGAGCTAAGATCCACTAAAAACACATAAAAATCCATGATACAAGGACGTTAGATCTAGATTGAGCCTCAAAAATGTTAAAATATATAATTTCACCAACCGCGCGGACGGGTCAGCGGTCAACGGAGAAAACCACCGCAGGAAATCAAAACTGCCGGTCTCATATCGCACCACCCTTCAGCAAAAGGCAGTTTCCGTGCAACGAGCTCCGATGCAATTGGGAGCTGACAACTGTCCAGCAAGTGATGCTGGCCTGACATCAGCGAGAGGCACTTTTCGGAAGGTATCTTTCACCTAACTAACCCCTTCCGATATCATTTTCATCCGTTGATTTACCTCCAGTATTTAACGTCGTCGATTTAAGGAAGCTGCACGATGGTTTAAAGTTCTGTCGGAAAGGGTGTTCCGATATTAAAGTTTTGCCGTTGGATTTATGCTGACTCTCTCCGCCGTCCATCTCAAGGAAAGTACACGGGGCCTGTTAAAATATAATGAGGTGTGGACCATACGTTGCCGCCCATACCTTATGTTTAATTTATGTCATATGTTTTTGGTAAAAACCTTTAATATTTCCTGCGGCAAGTTAATAGGGGTATGGGCGATATATACGGTAAGTTTTTTTTTATATATGTTTTAATATAGCGTTGACCAAATGTTTTGACATGTGAAAAAGAAAACCCACGGGGATTAAAAATGTAATTGATATATGTAATTGTATACGGTGAATTGAAAGTCTTGTCCGCAACACCAATACAGGGTAATGTAATTTGCATATGAAGAAAAACACAGAGGGTCCGCAGCACCCGTGAAAAACACTGAGAGTGAATTTTTGTATTGCAGAGGAGGAATGCACAGAAGTGCATAAATGTTCTTTTTGGGTTTGTAATGTAAAAGGTTTTTTATGCAGCAAAGTAATTTTGGATTGTAATGTAAAGATTGCACAGCAGTGCAGAGGAGAAGTAAATGAAAACCAGTGGCTTGTTTTGTTCCAAATCCATGAGTTGTTTCACACAGGTGAAAAGGTAAATCTGTAACTCCCTGTAAATTTTGTTTTCACACAGCAGTGAATGTAAATGAAATATTTACACACAGTGGTGTAAAATTTCATAGGAAGCAGAGTAAATTTTGTGAAAATGTTTTGGTGAATCCCTCTGAGTGAAAGAGGATGAATATGTAAATGTTTTTGTTTAATGAATGGAAATTTTATGGTGGTGAAATACTCTGTCCTGTGCAATTGCTTTAAAAGGACTTCTCTGTGTAAAAGATCTTGGAGCAAAGGAAACAGAGCATAGGCTCTGTGTCTTATATTGTATGGTTTTGGTATTTTTCCATCACAAACAGAAGCAAAAATACCCAACAGGGAAATCCTTCGAAACCGTCACAATCAATTATTTGCAACTCCTGTAGACATTTAAGGAAAGCAAACTCTTTGGGGAGTTTTGTCAAGTGTTTAAATTCGAGCAATTTCAGGACTCTCAAATTTTGGAGGCCGTGAAGATCCAGAGAACAGCGTCTGAACAAACGGGAATACGACTTTCCATTCAATTTTAATCGTTTCATTTTGGACGGCATCTGCAATAGTGCAAGATTGGAAATTTAAAAAACGACCCTTAGGCCTATCCCCTCCCCAGTAAAAAGGAAAAAAAGGACCCTCGCGAAGTTAACCCTTTAGTGTTTAAAAAGGATTAAAAGAAAATTAAAATATGCAACCAACTTGCCTGTGATAAATTCAAATCCTCCGGTTTCTGAGGTGAGTAACTTAAGTAACTTAGCTTCTTAAATGCTGACACATTGGAGGGAAGAGGGTTCATGCCTGCATTCAAGTATATCAACTCGGGGAAATTTTCATTATAATCGCCTTCCACTTTTAAATTTTGCAATGCAAGAATTCTTAAAGACCTCGCTACTTGATCTAGCTTTTTGGCCGGTATAGGCTCCCGGCCTTGGTCTGTTGTGAACCAGAGACCTTTTATGCCCTGCATGGATACCATTAATGAACATTCATTTTATAGTTAAGAAGGAAATATAGATAATAAATCCATTATGTAGTTTATGAACTAATTATGTACCTTCCCATCTAACTGTGAAACTTCATTTGCATCCATGATCCTCGATCCCTTTGACCTCTGAAGACCTATTCTCAAGATGACGTCGTGGATGGTTAACATAGAGTTGAGGTCTTTAGTCAAGAGCCCCCTCTTTTGTAGCCTGTCCAGTATAGAAATTCCCACAATATCCTCCACTGCCTCCCAGTACCATTCACTATTGAAAAACGAGCAGATATCCAGAAACGGATCTTTTAAATCGTCTGGCAGATGTTTGTATGCGATGTCTAGTCTATCGAATATTTCACCACTCCAACTTTCACGCTCCTCTCTGAATATGCGCCAAGCTCTCTGCTTGTCCTTTTCTGCTCCTATAGATTGTCCTAGTACACTCAAAATTAAAGGAACTCCGCCAGATGTTCGTACTATGTCATCCACTAGCCCCTTATCTAATTTTTGTGTATCCATATGCTTTTTTAGAATTTTCTCTGCTTGTGAAGAGGAACTAGCCAGCACCTCATGGAATTTACACGACATGTTGTGTCCTAAAACAGTACCAATACCTTTGTCGCGTGCAGTGATGAGTAACCTCAGTTTTTTTGCCTGGTTCAAAGTGGACCGTAAGGGCAAAAGTTGGTCAAGGCGTTCCTTATTCAAAACATTGTCGATACAAAGGACAACAGACTTTTTCTTTAAGATATTGCCAATTTGTCGCTGTCCATCCTCAAAGGTGCTGATATGTGCTGATCTCTGGTCATCATGATCCACTAGATAATCTCTAATGGTTTTTTGCAAGGTTGTGATAGTAGACAATGATGACTTTTTATCCTCACAGAGTCTGATTTTGGAATATCTACAAATATTTGTGGAAGTATAGTTCTGTTGGAAAATTGTTGAAAAGACAGCATCAGCCAAAGTAGTTTTACCCATTCCAGGAATGCCATGCACGACAACTGCTACTGTCTTCGTTTCACTTTTCCATTCAAGGAGTTCAATAACTTTCTTCAATTGCACATCAATGCCAACTGCAATAATATAAATAAGATCTCCATATTTGGAGAAAACAATAATTAATTTCAATAATATAAATAAGATCTCCATATTTGGAGAAAACAATAATTAATTTCACTAAATATGATAGCTTACCCGCGTGGGAGGGATAGAGATCTTGCATCATATCTTGCACATCCCGAGGCCATCTGACACGTTTTCTATCGGCCAGGTACTTTAAGTCTTTCCGATTTTCAACAGACAATTCCCCGTCTAGTTGACGGTAAGCACGAACCACTTCTCCTTTAAGCTTAGCCAACTGATCCTTGTTTGTTGACGCTTTGAATAACCTGTAAGTTAATTACTTCAAATCTTAACTCTCCTTGAATGTTATCCTGGTGTATATATATATATGAAGTAGATGCCATCCAAGTAGCAAGTGGGAAATATGAAATATTTAGAATAGGAGTTGTCTATAATGCAATTTTTCTGAGATTTTGGTAATGGAATCTGGCGGAAGAAATTGAGGTTAAATCTTGATTTGTTGCAGTTAAAATGGCTTTTTAACTACATATTTGGATTCAGCGCCCTGAAAAAACCCCTGGGACACTTTAATTGTGCAAAAACTAGCTATCAAATTTGGGATTCCAATAAATTGCTGCCAGATTTTAACTGGAAAACCAACCAGAAAGACTTTCAAAAAGTCGCATTATAAACAACTGCTTTAGAATATACTCACTTGGAAATCAAGGAAGACTCCAGGATAGTACAACACAAAATGGAGCCGTGCAGGATGAGTTGTCTCGTTTCTTGGATCATCCCCGCCATTCCTTTATCTGATCGAGAGAATGTACTTTTCAGGCTAATCACAAATTTGGCCAACATGTGTATTTGTTTTATAACTTCCAAGCACTCATCACGATGGTCTTTTATATCTTTAAATCTTCGCAAAACGTGTGCGACAATTAGAAGACCGGCAAAATACGACGGTTGTGACATCCCGACTATTTCCAAGAGATTAATAGCCACTGTCCTTATTTGACCAACATCAGGAAGCTTCCGAGGCCATACTTCAGCTTTCTAAACACCGCACCGTTAAAAGAATATACATAAAGTTAATAATATTTCAGACAAACTTATCCATCCTAGCGAGTAAGAAAATATTTGAAAGTCAGTAATTTTAGTGGAGCTGTAATACGCACCCAGCCAGACTTTGGAGGCATCATCCTCTCGGAGAAGGACTTATTAATTTTCAAGACCAATGAATTTAGATTGGCATCAAGCTTTTGCGGATCCTGGAATAAATGAACGAAACATGAATAAAAGATGAAAGAATAGCATCAGAGATTAAATCACAAGTAGTTAACAAATATATAGCTGGAAATACCTTTATGTATTGTATCTGCTGCGATATGTGCTCGATTTGGCTATCCAGAAACTCAACCGTAATTTCTTTGACACCTGCTTCAGACATAGCCTCTTCCAATATGCTCTTAATGAGACTGGGAAGGGAATCCTCTTCGGTCTTATCAACAGTAGAAGAAGGCTGGGGAGCCTTATTTCCATCTTTACCTTTACCCTTAACAGGAGCGTGTCCACTCGTAGAAGAAGGCTGGGGAGCCTTATTGTCATCTTTAGTAGAAGAAGGCTGGGGAGCCTTATTTCCATCTTTACCCTTACCCTTAACAGGAGGGTGTCCACTCGTAGAAGAAGGCTGGGGAGCCTTATTGTCATCTTTAGTAGAAGGCGGCTGGGGAGCCTTATTTCCATCTTTACCCTTACCCTTAACAGGAGGGTGTCCACTCGTAGAAGAAGGCTGGGGAGCCTTATTGTCTTCTTTAGTAGAAGAAGGCTGGGGAGCTTTATTTCCATCTTTATCCTTACCCTTAATAGGAGGGTGTCCACTCGTAGAAGAAGGCTGGGGAGCCTTATTGTCATCTTTAGTAGAAGAAGGCTGGGGAGCCTTATTTCCATCTTTACCCTTACCCTTAACAGGAGGGTGTCCACTCGTAGAAGAAGGCTGGGGAGCCTTATTGTCATCTTTAGTAGAAGAAGGCTGGGGATCTTTATTTCCATCTTTACCCTTACCCTTAACAGGAGGGTGTCCAGTCGTAGAAGAAGGCTGGGGATCTTTATTTCCATCTTTACCCTTACCCTTAACAGGAGGGTGTCCACTCGTCGAAGAAAGCTGGGGAGCCTTATTGTCATCTTTAGTAGAAGAAGGCTGGGGAGCCTTATTTTCATCTTTACCCTTACCCTTAACAGGAGGGTGTCCACTAGTAGAAGAAGGCTGGGGAGCCTTAGTGTCATCTTTAACCTTATGTCCACTGGCAGAACGAGCTTTGTCTTCACGAGTGCCCCGCCCAGCTGAAGAGCTTTCTGCAGAAGTCTGACCCATTGGTGTGCTGTGGTCTGCTCAGTTTCTCAAATTATAAAAATGTCTACACTCCACTTCCGAATCGGGATTTGTTGATACGAATGATATAATGGCTCTAGATTATATAACACCAACAACTCCTCATGGGAGTTCCTTGTCAGATTCCTAAGAACTTTCCTGTGTATCTTCCAGCTTAATGGGTTAAAAGGATCTCAGATTTGTTTTCAAATATATCATATGCCGCAATAAGTGGCCTTTCGTTTGTTGTACTTTTACCTACTTTGATATTAAATTTTTAAATTCAAGTTCCATCAATCTACTTTTTAATATTAAATTTTTAAATTCAAGTTCCAATAACTTACTTGTGATATTAAAATTTTAAATTCGAATTCTATGAACCCAATTTTAATATTAAAATGAAGATCTATTTAAAATATGCCACCACAGTGATTTGCCCGGAAAAATACACAATCTTATCTAACCTTTTCCATATTAAGTTCCCTTTTATATTCACACACATATACCAGATCAAAATGCATACCCTCACTCAGACTCTTTAGATTACATTAATAGCGTGCTATTCAACTTAAAAAAACAAAGTCGGTGGGCTTTCTTAGCTGCACAACTCCATGCCTATCGCATAATTTTGTTTCAAAGGTCAAAAGTTTTCTTAAGAAAATATTAATAATTAGATTTACGCTCTCATCCAAATGAGTCAAAAGTTTTGAAGTTAGTAGATTTTCCTTTTTTTTAATATTAACGTGAGGATCTATTCTAAATATGCCATCTCAATAGAAAAATACAAAATCTTATCTCACTTTGTCCATATTAAGCTCCCTTTTATATTCACACACAGATCCCAGGTCAAAATATATATGCCATCTCCATAGAAAAATACAAAATCTTATCTAACCTTTTCCATTTGAAGTTCCCCTTTATATTCACACACAGATACCATCACTGAGATTCTTTAGATCACATTGTTACTGTGCTATTCAACTTTAAAAAACAAAGTCAGTGGGCTTTCTTAGCTGCACAACTCCATGCCTATCGCATAATTTCATTTTAAATGTCAAAAGTTTTCTTAAGAAAAATGTTGATAATTAGATTTACGTTTTCATCCAAATGGGTCAAAAGTTTTTAAGTTAGTGGTTTTTAGGGTCGCAAAGAGCTAAGAGATCCATGATTTACAAGTGAAGAAATCTATGCATTTTATGTTTTAACATTTTGTATTTTATTTATTTTTTATTTTTTTAACAAAATTCAGGATATAGGATGAAAAATCAAAGTTGGAGTAGAGATTATATTTTTTAGCTAAATAGATTATATTGAAAACATGAATAATAAATGAATGGAGTAGAATTGGACACCTATGGAGTAGAACTAAAGTAAAATTGAATTGCCCTATTTATGACACCTATCAAACAACCCAATCAAATGTGATGACACATCGCAGAAAATGAGATTAATATCTCAACAGCTCCTCCTAATATCAAATTTTACATCTAGAGACACTTACAATGCCTAATTGTTCTCTTTCCCAATGGTTTTGTGAAAATATCTACAAGCTAATCTTTTGAACCACGAAAAGCAAGTACTATGTCCCCATCATTGACAAGCTCATGGAAGAAATGAAAACACGTGTCAATGTGCTTGCTCTTTTTGTGGAAAACATTATTTTTTTATAAAGAAATTGTTGAACTGTTGTCAAGATAAATGGGAGTTTCCTCCTTTTGAACATTTGAAATATATTTCAATACTCTTATCAAACACACTACTTGACAAGCTGTTGAGTTTGTTGCTACATATTCTTCCTTTGCAAAAGATATTGAAATGATTGACTATTTCTTGGATGCCCATGAAATCAAATTGGTTCCAAGATGAAAAACATACCCTCAGGTGCTTTTGCGATCATCTAAACTACGTGCATAATCGCTATCTGTATACACTGAAACTGAACAATTTTCAGAATGTGTATAGAACAAATCATAGTGTATGGTCCCTGCAGTATACCTTAAAATCCTTTTTGAAACCTTCCAATGAGAAATTTTTGGTGATTGCATAAACCTGGAGGCAAAACTCGCTGCAAACATGGTATTAGGTGCAGTTGCAGTGAGATACATCAAACTACCAGCTAGACTTTTATACAATGTGGGATCAACTGGTGGTGTTATATCTTCTTTGCTTAGTTTGGTGTCTTGAGAAATTGGTGTATTAGCTAGTTTACAATTGGTCATTCTAAAATTTTGGATGATGTTAGTGGCATATTTTTGTTGACCAACAAAAATTCCATTAGCAAATTGTTGAATTTCAATGCCTAAGAAGTATTTCATGACTCCTAGATCAGTGATATCAAACTTTATTTTCATTGCTACTTTGAAATATTCTAACATCATATTTCCCATATAAAGGAGATCATCTATGTAAAGACATACAATAAGAATTTTACCTTCATGAGTTTTGGTATACAAAGTTGGCTCATGGTTGCTTCTGCAAAATCCACTTTTCATGAGATATGTGTCTATACCACTGTACCAAGCTCTTGGGGCTTGTTTCAAACCATACAAATATTTTTTCAGTTTGTATACCTTATGCTCATGTCCTAGAACTTCAAACCTAGGAGGCTTCTCTACATAAAATTATTCCTGCAATATACCATTAAGGAAGATAAATTTTACATCAAACTAATAGAATTTCCATTTGTGTTGAGTTGATGTGGATAAAATGGTTTTGACAGTGTCTAACCTTGCCACTAGAGAAAAGGTTTCACCAGAGTCGACACCAAACTGTTGAGAATCCTTTGGAAACCAACCTTGCCTTATGTTTCTTAATCTCTCATTTTCCATTCAGCTTGGTCTTGTATACAAATTTTACACCAATTTTGGTTTTGTATCTTGGGAGATCAACTAATTCCCAAGCCCGGTTCTTCTCTATGGTAGCAATTTCTTGGTTCATTGCATCAACCCAGTGCTTTTCTTTAATTGCTTCTTCAAAATGGGTTGGTTGAGATGAAAGAAATGAAAACATATTCTGTTGGTCAAACTCATGCTCCTGCTCATATATTTATCTGATGCTTCTTGTTTTCTGACTCTCTTCTGAAGACATTGAATCATTATTGGATTCACTGCTTGAAGTTGTACCATTTTTAGAATGGTATGGATCTTCTTGAACATGCAATCTTGGTGGCTGTGGTGGATAAAAATTCTAATTTGAAGCTTCATCAATATGACCAGACCACGATTTATTTTCAAAAAGTTTAACATGTCTTCTTAAAACAAACTTCTTGGTAACTGGATTGTAAATCTTGTAGACCTTTGACTGCTCACTGTAGCCTACAAAAATACATCTTTCACTCCTATCATCAAGATTATTTCTTAGCTTCTCAAGAACATGTGAAAATGCTACTAATCCAAAAATTATAAAGTGACATATATTTACCTTTTTACCATGCCATGCTTCTTGAGGTATTGTATCTTGGAGAGTGGTTATTGGAGATTTTTTGAGAACATACACTACTATCGAAACTGCTTAAGCCCACTAGTTATTTGAGAACTTATTCTCATGAAGCATACATCTAGCCATGTTCATGATCGACTGCTTTTTCCTTTTTGCTACTTCATTATGATGTGGAGTATACCTTGTTGTGTTATGCATGATTATTCCTTCTTGTTGAAAAAAACTTTGAAATCGTTGGAGCTGTATTCTACTCCTTTGTCGAATATGAGTACTTTCAAAGGCTTTCCACTCTGTTTTTCTGCTTTTTCTTTGAATTCTTTGAACCTTGAGAATGTATCTAATTTATTTTTGAGAAAATACATCCATATCTTCTTGCTATAATCATCAATGAATGTTAGAAAATAAAGACTACTACCAACGGACTATGTCTGCATTGGGCCACATATATATGTATGGACTAGCTGTAAAGGCTCTTTTTCTCTAGAGGAAGATGTGGGAAAGATACTTCTTTTTTGCTTTGCTAGAACAGAAATTTCACAATTACATTTTTTTTCATTCATAGCATGAAGACCAATAACGATTGAATGTTTTTGAAGCAGACTTAGACTCTTGAATGGGATGTGGCCATACCTAGAATTCCATAGCTGAGACTCATCTATTCTTGACACATTGTGGATAAAAGAATGTGAGAGGTTTCGACTCTAAGAGTCAATGGAAACATCCTATTCTTGGTTTTTTCAACCTTTGCTATCAGTATTCTATTGGGAGGTTTGTCATAGATATAACATGTGCTCCCTCGAAATATTACATCGTAACCATGTTCCATCAATTGGCCTACACTAATGAGGTTATGCTTCATATGTGAAACATAATAAACATCAGGTATGCATTTCTGCTTATTTTGTTTAGTAAGAACAATGAAAATGCCTTTCCCTTCAGCTTTAATACAAGAACGATGTCCAAGAGTAATTTTCGATGTTATGGGAGAATCAAGATAAGAAAGTAGATTTTTGTTACCTATCATATGATTGATGCATCCATTGTCCAACAACCAAAAACAACGTAAAATTTGAAACGAGAACTGATACAATTACCCGTTTCGTTGAGGTAGCAAAAAATAAACTGATTTTGAAAAGTGGTGATGTAGAACACATACACACACACACACACACACACACATATATATAGCATAGTTTTTGATACTTTAAATTTTTTTATGTACATTAGTTTTTAGAATGTTAGTGATTTGCATGTTGATTTTAAAAAGTATTGATTCTGCATGAGGCCATTTTTTCAAAAGGCTTATTTGTTGATTTTAAATTTTCTAATGTATTAAATGTGAATAATTATTTTCTAGATTTAACAATTTTTGAAGTGGTCTTTTTTTCATATTTTCTTGTTTTTCTTTTAATTATTATTATTATTATTTTTTTTTGTAATGGGGTCTTTATGTTTTTTGCATAGTTAAAGAATAACGTCGATATTTTAAAGTTTTGATATTCTACATATTTATATATCATTAATTAATTTTTCAATGCACATCAAATAATTTTCTCTAAAAAGCAATAATTTTTAACAATTGACATAAAAATAAACATTTTGAACATAAATATAACTAAAAAATTATACATTTTGATTTTTTTTTTTTTGCTAGAAATGACATGTCAAAATCACAATTTTTATATGAAAATTTTAACAAAAAATGGTTAAATAATAGTTTTTTTATTAATTTCATGTCAAAAAATAATAATAATCACATTTTTTTTCAAAAAATACTGATTCACATAAAAATTAAAGCAAAAATCACATAATAAAAATATTGAACATATAATAACATTAATTGAATACTTATTCTTCTCATAAAATCTCAAAGTAAAAATATTACAAGTATAACTAATTAATAGTTACAAAAAATGAGTTTGATTTCCAAGCATAACTTAAATTTAAGCAACGATATCACGTAATCCAAACTTTCATCCTTTAAAGTTTCATCATTGTCTTCTTCCACACTATTTTCTGCTTCATTTTGCTCATTTTCCTCTTTTGATGGATCTTTTGATATCTGTGAATCTCTCAATGTATGCTTTTTCAACCATTCCATTTAATGGTGATGGAGGTTCCTTTTCCTTTTTTCCATATGTGATTCATTAAAACCCCCTTTCCTCAACCCAATTTATTGCATTGCATTTAGAAGAAATTAAACAACGTTAATTCTTTGTTGAATAAATTTTCACTGTACTGGGTCTTTTTTAATGGCAATGTAATTTCTTCCTTTTTCTAGGCAACATGATAGTGTTGTACCTAATTATTAAGCACAAAAGTAATAATGAAGTAAATTAGTATCATGACATATAAATTAATAAAAAAAAATATTGAAATTCAATTCTATATAATAAAACTTACTTGAGCCTGAAAATAAATCCAGAACCCAATCTCATTTATTTGAACATAAGTTTGTAAGATAGTTAATTAATGACTGTGGTTTTTTATAAATGTTAACTATCTCTCCTTTTGTTTTTTTATCTTCAGATGTTAGTTTTTTCACAACAGCGTTATAAACTAGTGCTTGGCTATGACTCTTTTCATCTACTCGATTAAGAAGCATAAACTTATAGCAATCATCTTTTGTCCAACTATGAATATGGATGAACTCACAATCATTTACAATTGGTTGATCTTCACGATTAAGAAGATTTGACTTTTGCATGTAACATGAATTAGAAAAAGTTCAATTAACTTGTACATAAATGATTTTTTTTAACATTAATCGTCTTACCATGTAAACTGCATCCTTGAGTTTGTTTTCCCCTTGAATCTTGTCAATAAAATTGCCAATTGTGTGTCTGAGTGAAATGTCACAAATCTCCATAATGGTGATGATGTGACTTCTATAAATCCCGCAACCACTTTACTAAGAGCTTGATAAGTATAGAGGTCATTATCATAGTCTATGTTTGGGATATTAAAACCATGGGGATAATCCATTTTAGATATGATTTTAGCAATGTCTTCACAATCATCTTGCATCACTTGATATTGAATAGTGTCAAGCCCATTCCAAATGAAATGAGTAAGAGTTGGATCAAGTTCAACATTCTTAACACGTCGCTTTCTCAGTCTTTCAATCTTAATTTTTTCAATAAAGTTTCTAAAACTATCTGGTGCTCCATTTGCATCCTTCCTCATATTTAATAAAATAAATAAATATATGTATAACTTATAAAATAAAAATAGTATACAAATGAATAAAATGAATGTATAAATCAACATACATTTTTAAATGCAAGGCAAAAATATTTTAGTGTTGATGTAGAACTTGAATCTAGGTAGTTGTGTACAACATCATTCCAACTATCTTCATTCAACAATTTAACCATTTTTTCTTGTATTTTCATGTAAACTTTGTGACTGAATAGATAAAGAAAAAAAGTTAATATAATGATATGTATAACAAATACTACCAAAAACAATATGCTATATTTAAAAGAAAACTATAATCTAGAAATAAGTAAAAATAATTCGACAAACTTATTTTTGAAATTCCTCACACATTACGTTCAATGATAATTCCTCTGACTTCACATGAGATAATATTTCTTTGACAAGTTTTTCATCCTTCACTCCTTACAATGCTCTTCAAGGTGTGATAGTCATATCTTCTAGACGTTGCTTCATTTCAGGGCCTGATTTACTGCTGCTACATATCAATGGTTTAGATTTTGACCTTCTAGTTTTTAATGCCAATGTTCTCCCACGTGCTAAAAATCTCATTAATCAATTCCCATATCTCTCAGTTCTAAATGCCAACTCGAAAATGTTATCAATAATTCTGAATATATCATAATGTACTTTGTCGCCTTTTGAATTGATTTTTTCCTCAATTTGATAGCTATTTCCATACAACATTCCTTTCAAAATTATAGACTAACGTTTATCTTATCCCCACCACATTTTTCTTCAAATTCATTATAAATAAATCTAACTCTTTGGATGAAAGTCATAGAAATCCTATATTCATTCTCTCTATTATGATCCCATGCCAATAACTTTGCTTTTGTAGCTGATAAACCAACATAAATGATACATTTCATTTTTTTCAAAACGTGGGTTATTGATCTATTCCTTCATCAATTGCCTTTGAGCTTCTACAAAATGGTTCCCCCCAAGCACATAATAATTGTATTCAAAACATTTTGACTTATCAAATGCTTCTTTGTTAATTTCTTGGAGCCAAAGACCTGGTAGGGTCGGCGATAGAATGAAAAGCTGGAGGGAGGGGATTCTTTCAATCCTAGGCACACCCTTTACCAACCTATCTGTCAATTCCATCAAGGTTGGGTTATATGGAAATTTCAAGGTCTAGGAGGCATGAATGGTGTGTCGGGGTTACCAAACCCCGACACGTCTATCAATTTAGTTAGGGTCTAGTCTGCCATCTGCATCCCAATACATGAGTGTCCCAACACCTATGAGTTTGTCAAGTTGCTTATCACAAGGCTTAATCCAGGGAGCCAGATGGTTGGCTGGACCGAGGGGAGAATTGTGAGTCAGAGGGAAGGAAATCACCTAAGCCTCAGAAGAGTGAGGATGAAGGAAATTGATGAAGGGGTTGGGGGGAAATTGGTTTACACTCCTCAAAAACGGAAACATGACTCAGTAATTTCCCTCCACAGGGAATGGCTAGATGGTAACACTGAAATTTGGTTTGGTTTGAACTTTTCTGCTTACACTACTCTTATAGGTCTGTCTAATCTTCTTCCCCCTTTGATTATGGTGTTCCTTGTTCGAGATAAGGCAAGAGTTTGGGAGTGCTCGTAGTTGAAGGGAACACTGATCAAAGGCAAAATGGTGAAGGCAGAAGTGGGGTCGGGAAGAAGAAAGTGTCACCGCAATGCTAAATAGATTGATAGCAAAAAGAAAATGTAGATGACCTCGACCAGCAAGACTCAGCAGAAGAGGGGCAGGAAAATAGGGGAGGAAAATATGTAGAACCTCATGCATGCATATAGTGGGGGAACTCCAACACAGGTCAAATCCTTAATTTCATCGTGGGAGGCGTAATTAAATGCTAAGGTTGCGGTAGAGCCGCTACCAACGGAGGATTGGGAACCCCTGCTCTTAGACTGGGGACACACCTAAAGTAGGTAGACTCTATTCAAACATACAATCTATCTCTACTAGGTTAAGAAGAACCTATTGGCAAAAGAAATGACAACAACTACGAATTTGGAGGAACCTCCGCAAACCCATCAAGAGGGGCCTAGCTTAAAATATATTCAAAGAGAGATTCGGGCAGTACAGGTGCAACATTACCACCAGAATGTCCGCTTAGGCTAAATGGAAAAACAAATTCAAAGCTTGTTGTAGAACATAATGCTAGGGTTGAGTGTTAAGGACCTACTCCCATAGAATTGTCAGATGACTGAATGCTGATATGATAGGAAGTAATGAAATTTTGTTGTTTTGTTACAATGATCTGGTTGGATAACATTTACTTTGATAGTAGTATGTTTAAACATATAGTAGACACAATAGCTTATTTAGCCTAGATGGACATGCTCAAACTATTTAAATTTTGGAGGACATATGATGTTGATCGGTGGCCAACAAACCTAGTTTCCTTCGGGCAGGTTGAGGCCACTGAACATATTTATGTTACCTGCCTTACATATGATTAATAGAAAAGAAAGTACTACCAATCTTACACAAAAAAATACTGTCAAAATTATTAAATATTTTTAATAATTATAATTAATAGTCAAAATTCTTTAAAATTTTCATGGAAAGATTCTTTAAAGTTACTCTAAATTATATTTTTAATAGTTTTATAGACTTTTATAAATCAAATTTTAAAATATAAGATAGCGGACTGGCTTTGGCTCATCACCAAAGTGGAAAGGAGACTTCAGATATGGTACCATCGATACCTCTCCAGAGCTGGAAGACTGATCCTCATCAAAGCAGTCATTGAAGCCACACCAGTATACTGGATGGCTCTAAATTGGATTCCAAAAGGCATTCTCTATCGTCTACAGCATATCTGCAGTCGGTTTTTATGGGCAGGACAGAAACCGAGCAAACTATTTGCATGGGTCAGGTGGGACACTATAGCCAAGCCAAAATCCTGGGGAGGCTGGGGAATCAAAAAACTTGACTTATTCTCAAAAGCATTGGCGGCCAAGCTGGGATGGCAACTCCTCACCTCGGAAAGTTTATGGACCAAGGTGGCATATGCAAAATATATCAATCCCCTCAATATACTTGACTGGATCTGCACACAGCCGAATACTCTAAATATATCCAGTATTTGGAAAGCTGTTATCAACACTATTCCTCTTCTCAGAGACGGACTAACTTGGCGTATTCGGGAAGGAAACTCCGTTCGTATTGGAAAGGACCCATGGGTCGGATGTGGCAATGCTCACAGACTGCCTAATGAACTTATTGAACATCTCAAGGACAGGGGTATTACCCATATCGCTCACATTGGTGATCCTGAACGCTCTACATTCTTATATCAGGCCTGGCTCAATGAACACAATCTGGCGATCCCGGCACAATGGCACAATGCATGGAACGAGTATACGGAGGCACTATCCCAGGCACATACTAGACTTACAGAGGGACCTGATGAAATCATTTGGGCACTGGCTAAGAACGGAACATACTCACCTAAGATGGGATACCTTACACTCATCGAACCTATCAGACCTCCCATTATACATCCCACATGGCGGGCTCTTTGGAAACTCAAATCTGCTCCTCGCACCAGACTACTCTTCTAGAATATTCTTTTTGACAAAATTCCCACGGGTAAAAATTTGATGAAACGCTCCTTCCATGGTCCATATCGCTGTCATCTTTGTCTATCCGAGGAGGAAAGTACTGCACATCTATTCTTAAACTGTAATGTCTCAAAACAGTTCTGGAACTCGCTCACTGGTCATATCCCTCAGTTGCAGAATTGGCAGGGCAACACTATCCTCGAGGCTTGGGAATCATGGTTCCATCATCATACAGGAAAATCGCGCAATATCCCTCTTCTGGCATGCTGGGCGATCTGGATCGCCCGGAACAAGGCAATATTTGACCATCATGCTCCCCACTGGCCTTCCATTCTTCTTAATACTATTGCTGATTACAATATTATTCCAGATGAGGATACCTCTGCCCCGACTCGAATTCTCAAGCCGATGAACATTGACAAAACCAAACCTTGGGCTTTCTTCGATGGCTCAGCCCAAGAAACCGGCTGTGGCAGAGGTGTGATACTATATGTATCCGACACCCACTGTTTCAAACTGCAAATAAACCTGGGATGTGGCACAAACAACTTTGCCGAACTCTGCACTGCCAAACACAACATACATTATGCCATCCAAAAACACTGCAGACACTTACAATTATTTGGGGACTCTAAAATAGTTTGCAGCTGGTTGAATAACACTTCACAATGTCATACATTCACATTGAGTCACATTTTGGATGATGCAAGAAGGCTCATTACATCTTTTGACTCATTCTCATGTACTCATATCTACAGGGAACAGAACACCTCTGCGGATCACCTTTCCAAAGAGCCTGCGCTCAGGCAAGGAGATCAGTGGTTGATACAGGAGGAGCTCGATGGACAGTTTTACCAGCACTATCATTGGCCGTTTGACGACCTCATGGATGCGGGGCATTGATGCTTAATATCACCTTACATACTGTTTATATGCATATAACATGTATTTATTGTTTATATTTTCTGCTATTACATTACATATAAGTACAAGACTCTCTACGTAGAGATCGGCCAGCACAATTTTGATATTTTGCTCCCCGCGTGGAGTTTTTATTTTGATAACAATTTTGAAGATCTATTTAGCTCCCTGTGTGGAGTCCTTACTGATAACAATTTTGAACTGTATTAGTCCTACGGACCATGATCTTGTTAGGCTTCATGCCTAAATACGAATGCTGCGGCATATACAAAATGTAATTTCTCATCTATAATAGAAATTACGACTTTTTTCCAGGGGAAAAAAAAAAAAAAAAATCAAATTTTAAAAAGTAAAGAGTTTATCATATTAATCTTAAGGTTTACAATAGGAATCCTACAGTTTTTAATCACCATCATCATCATTAATATTAAGGTTTATATTCATGGGGTTTAATACATTAATCCTAGTGTTTAATATGCATGTTAGGGTTTAGCCCATATATATATAATGATATTAAATATAACAACAACCAAATCATTATTATGATGTCAAAAATATTAATTATTTTTAATAATTATAATTTAATAAGTCAAAATTCTTTAAAAATATGGAAAATTGTTTAAAAATTACTCAATTTTTTTTTTAAAGATATATAGACTTTTATAAATTAGATTTACAAAATTAAAGGGTTTATAATATTAATCTTAGGGTTTATATTCTTGGACTTGAATATAATAATCCTATTTTTTAATATTCATGTTAGGGTTTACCATGAATATATACCAGCATAGATCCATCTTAAGTACACATCTAACATGAGTTGAGAGAGATCAAATTTATTCACGTGCAAACTTGTTTAGAGTGCAAAATACAATGTCTTATTTTTCATTGTTTAAATTTTATTTTTGAATGCTAAATAGAGTATATATATGACCAAATAAAAATTAGTTAACATAGATCTTCAAATAGTTTATTTAAATATCTTGTTGAAATATTTTTGAAAAGTATAAGATTTAAACATCATTCACACATTTCTTTTTTACTTCTGATTACTTTACAACATATTCATTTGTTTAATTATAGCAGACATTATATATATTATATATATTATATATATATATATATATAATATATATATATATATATATATATATTATATATAATATATATATATATATATATATATTAAAGGAGCAGTGATGGACTGAAAAACTCACACATCCCCTCATCGTGAGCTGATTTGGAATTCGAGGAATGGTATCCTTTACTCCAAGATCCTAGTCTTTCTCGTGGTAGATACACTCAGTTCCAACAAAGAGTTTATTTATATTGGATTATGAAGAACATTTTGGAAAAAGTAATTGTGTCTAGTTCTGTTGGGCCATCCACACTCCTCCATGAAATTCACAGGAAATTTTAATTGATCGAGTATCAAATCCAACTCCAAAATGTTGTCCTCAACCGAATTGAGAAGCACATCACTCCAAAATTTTGTCCTCAATCAGATTGAGAAGCACATCCCTTGCCTTCTTCAGTCAGAGTTGATGGGTTCCAACGCCAAGGATATGAGAAGTATTGACTCCTATGATGAGTAATGTGATAATTAGCAAGGCCACGTTTTGTGAAAAGATTGTGTAGTTCATATGATGGCATTACAACCTCACTCGATTCCTATGATGAGTAATGTGATGATTAGCAAGACCATGTTTTGTGAAAAGATTGTGTAGTTCATATGATGGCATTACAATCTTAGTCTCTCACTTTCTGTTTTAGATCTATAGTTATTAGGAGTATTAAAGATAATCATACTTTTATTGCATTGCTAGACAATCCGAGAACCTTTAAATTTTGGATGGCTTACAATACAGTTAGATGGCCAGCAAACTGGGTGGGTTGAGGTCAGCTAACAATTTGATGTGTATGTAAACCTTGTTTGCTTTTTGAAAAGGAATAGAAAGGATTTGCCAAGCTTATAATAATAATTGAACAATAATTAATATATT